>JASDQU010244625.1:57954-72142 GCA_032191745.1 Picea mariana
AGCAGAAGATTGTTGAGATCTAGGCTCTGATACCAATTGATCTACATGCATATATGAAACTTAAATTAAAAATTACACGTGTTATCTAAGATCAGATATAAACATAAACAAACAAAAGAAAAACATAGAACAAACAATAAGAGAGAAAAACAATTAGACCAGAAAAACCATCAGTTTGATTGAGTGAGAGGAGTACCTTCTATAAGCAAGGAAAATTTCCCTTCTCATTATTAGTTGTTTACAATAGAAATTGCAAAAGCAAACTAAAGGCTCACAATAGAAATTGCTAAAGAGAACTAAAGGCTTGCAACGAAAGTTGTTGAAGTGAAGTAAATGTGTACAATAGAAATAGTTGAAATAAACTACACATTAATTATGGAGCACCTCCTCATCAGGAGTGGCCAAGGAAGTGGTGTGCACTTCTTGGTGGCCCATCAAACACTACTCTACAATTTCCTTCACGAAACTTAGAATCCAACGATGCTACAACAACATGCAAAGGTGGAAAACGTGAAGTTTTTTGGGATGTCTATCTAAATTCTTGGGCTTTAATACTGAACACTAAAAAGAATAATTCAAAGTATCCATGTAAGCTTTGCAAGGAAGAACACCCGACTCACCAGTGCCTTCGACTTGCGGAGGCCCAAAATTTATTGGCACAAAAGTAGCCTGTTGTGTTAACGAACACATTTCCACATGGAAAAAATTTTACTCAAGCCTCTTCAAGTGCGGAAGGGGGCAGTCAGGGACCCCCTCCGTCTACGAGTAATCCTTTGTTCGTGAATGTGTACATGATGAAAGGACTAGGACATGCGACTACAGAATGCCAAACACATCTGAGAAGGGTAAAGAAGAAGAAAACCCATCTTTTCCTCTCCATATTGAGAACACGTTGGGAGAAATAATGACACACATCGCAAAAGGTGCATTCAAGAAATCTTCCCACAACCCAAACGCAAGGGCCGCCCAAAACTACTCTATGGTGGAGGATTTGTGACAAACCCCTTGTGCAATGTCTTCTTTGGAAGTCCTCCAGAGTTTCCCTTCCCAGTGAAAGGCTCTATTAGCTGCCTTAGGATCTGCTAAGACTTGTAATCTGGGAATGATCATGCTTGATATGACCGACTTAAAACCTTGTCTTCCTTACAACGTAGCGTTTCAGATAGTAGTGGCTTACACCACTAAAAATTTTACTCAGAACATTTTTCACACATTGGTTGATGAGGGAACCTCGACATGCATGATGTCTTTGGCGTGTTGGAAGGCCATTGGCCAACCCATTTTGTCTCCATCACCTACTCTCCTTACCTCTTTCAATGGTCATTCATTCCGACCACATGGAATCATCGCCTCTTTTCCCATGCAATTAGGGGGGAAGACCATGTGCGTCGAGGTTGAAGTGGTTGATTTATCTCTCGACTACAATATCGTGTTAGGAAGGAGTTGGACCTACGCTATGCAAGTAGTGGTCGTGATATTTTTCTGGGTCTTGTTGTTTCCACATGAGGGTCGGATCATGTTCATTGATCAATTATCCTTCTCTCATCCTGACCCTTCATCGGGGGTATCAACTGTCCCGATGATTGATAACCCTCAGCCCGACATCATCAACGTAGGGGTTGGTTTGTGCCCACCTTTGATGGGTACATTCGATTACCCACCTCTGACCAACAATGTCCACTGCATATCCACTGTCCCTGACTGGCCTAGGGCTGAAATCTTTCAAATCTCGTCATTTTGCACGACTTACTTTAATGATCTGTGGACTCTTCCTTCCCCATCAGCTACGATGGAAGGGACAGGGCACCATGGCATGGCCATGCCTTTGTTCGTGGAAGAAGTTGCATACTCTATAGTTCAACAAGCTTCCACCGGCCCTGATCCAACTCCCACACAATAGTTAGATCTAGTACTCGCGCCTACTTGGGATCAAGGTTCCCTCACCAATACTGATTCTTTAGACTTAGTCTTTCTCTCAGACGAGGTGATTATTAAGGCAATGACTAGTCTGGACAGACCCTGGGATGATCTTCATCACAGATCTTACTTCCTCCCAGAGTTAAGAAGAATTGAAGTAGGGGAATTCACTCTGACTATGACTGGAGATAAGGCTTATCCTATCAATCCTTTGGCTATGCACATTGTTTACACTGAAGGAAATATAGAAAGAATTGCTCAGACGATACCTATTGATATCTCCAGAATCCCTGGCATCGTGGAGAATATTTTCATCGGAGCGGGATACTCCCCCGAGGAGATTCAAATCTACATAGATTTATTTAAATAATTCCACGATGTGTTTTCCTGGTCTTACGAGGAAATGCCAGGCATAGATCCAAGAATTTTCGAACATGAAATCACGACATATCTTGATGCTAAGCTAGTCCAGTAGAAGCTTCATCCAGTCAATCCTAGGAAAGCAACAACTATTAAGGTTGATGTAGAGAAACTACTCCAAGTTGGTTTCATCTACCCCATCCAATTGACTCAATGGGTGTCAAATCCCGTTCCAGTCAACAAAAAATAGGGTACGATTCACGTATGTATGGACTTCCATGATTTGAACAAGGCCTATCTAAAGGATAATCTCCCCACACCATTTATTGACCAGATAGTCGATGAATGCATAGGTTGCGAAGCCTTTTCTTTCATGGATGGTTTTTCGGGATACAATCAAATACAGATCAAGCTTGAATACCAACAAAAAACCACTTTCATCTGTCCGTGGGGTACATTCGCTTATCGAAAGATGCCTTTTGGTCTGAAAAATGTTGGAGCTACGTTTCAGCAAGCCATGTCTTTTGCTTTCCATGATCTTAAACACATAGTCGAGGCTTATCTCGATGATTTAGCATCATGATCTCGCAAGAGAATTGATCATCCTGCACACCTCTAACTTATCTTTGAGCAATGTTGCTACTACCAGATACACTTGAATCCAAAAAAATGTAGTTTTTGCATCACATCGGGTCGTCTCCTAGGTTTAATAGTTTCAGCAACAAGGATCATGGTCAATCTTCTAAAGGTTGAGGCAATAGTTCAGTTGCCTCCCCTGTGCATAGTTCTTTAGCTTAAGAGTCTATAGGGAAAAGAAAACTTTTTATGGCGTTTCATCGCAAACTATGTCGAGATCACAAAGGGTTTTATGCGTTTACTAAAGAAGGATGTTCCTTTTCATTGGGACGAAGCTGCTTAGTGCTCTTTTGAAGCATTGAAATGTGCCCTCACGTCCACCCCTCTACTGCGGCCACCCAATTATAATAAAGATTTTGTATTGTACTTGGCTACTGCGGAATCGACCATCGGTATGGTCTTGGTTTAGTAGGATGATTTTCTCTTAGAATATGTGATTTATTACTTGAGCCAAGGACTGGATGGACGGAAACTCAATTATACCCACGTTGAAAAACTTGCATTGGAAGTAGTTCATGATGTCCAATGGTTCCATCATTACATCTTGTTTTGCAAGACCACCATCATTGTCATTGTGAATCCATTTCAATACGTGTTAACACGTCATGTAATTGGAGGAAATATCGGTAGATGGATATTTATCCTCCTAGAATTCGACTTGGATTTTGTTTCGGTGAAATCCAAAAAGTCGTTGGTCTTTGCGGAACTCATTTATGAACTTTCGATCAGATCAGGTGATGTTATACCTGAAAAGTCACCTAAGAAAGGAGACATGTTTTTTATCGTGTCTTTAGACCCCTGGTACAGAGATATACTATTCTACCTCCAGAATTTGAAGTACCCTACCTCTGCTTCTCATGATGAGTTTCATCGTATATGCCATCAAGCCAAGAACTATCTCATACTTGAGGACACTCTGTATCGTCGAGGTGTAGACTGCATCCTTCGCTGGTATCTCACTCATGAAGAAGCGAAAATCATTCTTAATGATTTCCACACTGGAGCATGTGGTAATCACTTGTCTGGGTTGGAAACAACACAAAAGATTCTACGAGCCGGTTACTTTTGGCCGACGTTAATCAAATATTGTGTTGAATCGGTCAAGAAATTCCACCCATGTCAGATCTTATCTCTGAATATGAGGGCACACCCTGCTCCCATGTTTCCCGTTATCATAGTTGGTCCCTTCACCAAGTGGGGGATTGATTATGATACATGCAACCCTCCTTCCACAAGGGGGCATCGTTATATCATCGTAGCAGTATACTAATTCACGAAGTGGGTCAAAGCTATGCCAACGTTTAAAGATGATGGAGAGACAACAAATCTCTTTTTGTTTAACCAGATAATAGCAAGGTTTGGCGTCCCGAGAGAGATTTTCACTGACCATGGTAGTCACTTTCATAACAAAATGATGTCTGAGTTAACATCAAATCTTAGGTTGAGGCAAGAACATTCATCACCCTACTACCCATAAGCGAATGGTCAGGTGGAAGCTGTGAATAAATCCCTTAAGACTATTTTACAACGAACGATCAATTCAGCCAGATCAAATTGGCATTTGATGTTGTACTCAACATTATGAGCCTACTGAATGTCTGTTAAGACTGCAACTGGTTTTTAACCTTTTCAACTCAATTACAGGCTTGAAGCAGTTTTGCTTATAGAGTGTCAGATCCCCTCTCTAAAATTGGCAGTATAGTTATTGCTAGACACTTAATCGTTTGAAGTGTGTTTATTATATCTTGAGCATCTCGATGAGCAGCAACGGTATGCAACCTTGGCTAACGAGGCTCAAAAAAAAAAATTCAAGTATCAATATGATCGATCTATCCATCCTCGAATTTTCTTCGAAGGTGACCTTGTCCTAGTCTATGACCAAGATAAGGAACCCATGGGGGCAGGCAAGTTCAAACTTATGTGGTTCGAACCTTTCATCGTGAAGAAGGTTCTAAAGAAGGGCGCTTATCGTCTAGTGAAATTTGAGGGAAATTCTTTGGTGGAGCCTAGAAATGGGCTCTACCTCAAGAAGTATTACTCGTAGGTGGGTCACCTTGGGTGACTTCTTGTAACATATGTATAGTCTTATACATTTTCTTTTTAGTTTTTGTCTTTTTGGTTTTATGGACGTGTCATTTTTATGTCATCTTTTTCACTATGGAAAATGTCAAGTGAATTAGAGGTCTTCCTTGGGTTTGCAGATGGTGCTATCTGACACACTCGGAGGCTTGCTTCCACAGCTTGAGTGATTTTCACACCCTAGGGCCAGTTGCTATCTTCAGGAGGTATCTGTTTAGGTGACGCCACAAACAATGTCACTGAATACAATGCAGTTTTAGAGTTGCTTCGTGATGCTTTGTCGCATGGTATCTCTCACCTCTGGGTCTACTTAGACGCTTAGCTGATTGTGTCTCAGTTAAATGGGGTTTACCCCGTTTACGATCCTACACTACGTCAACGGTTCCTTAGGGTACGTCTCTTAGAACAAAGATTTGATTACATTACGCATATCCATGTTCCTAGGAGATTGAATCAAATCAAAGATACTCTATCTAATCATCTATTAGATTGGCATATTGCACACATGTAAGAAAAAGCGCACACATACACATGTAAATACATTTGTAAAATAGATGTAATCCATAAAATGTAAAAAGATGTAGATATCCATATATATATCAAAAATATCAGAGTAAAAGGGTGGGCACAAGCACCTCAAAAATATGTCCAGTAAGAGTCATGGGGCTTATGCCCTTAAAAATATATGAAAAGTGCTCTCAGCATGTAAGTAATCTAGCCTGGCTAAGGGTGGGGCCTGTTGGCCCTTCCATAGTGAACAACAGTGTTTGCCAAATGCTGGAAGAGCTGGACCTAGGTTTGTGGCACCCCAACTACATGAGGTTGCATCGACGGTGGGAGATCCTTGATATCCTAAATAGGGACTGTACGAGTGAGTGCGGTAAGGTTCCGCTCTACCCGTCTCAATACTCTCTTAGCCTCTCCGGCTAGAGGCCCCCCTGCTGCTACTGCTAGTCTAGCAGATCCAGTTGGTCCTGCCTCTGGTTGAGGATGCTGCCTAGTCCTCGAGAAGTCTGTTGGATGCACTGGTCCCACATCTATACATAACATATACATAAGTGTCAGATACTCTGGTATACAAAAAAATGATACATATAAAAATACATAAAAATTAAATAACTTTGAAAAGAAAACTTACCCATCTCCCCTCGCTCCGCTCTGGGAGGTAAAGGTATGACAAGATCCCTAGAAAAATTGATCTTGACATAGGGGTATTCCTCTATTACTAGAATATGTCATTCCCACCAATCAAAAAACCTGTCATCGAAATCCTCAATGGTCCTCCCTCCCCCCTATCATGGAAACAACATCGCCCATATGCATTGCACTGGGAGAGAGGCCTTGTGCCCTCATATAGTCTCTCAAGGATTGAGAATGGGTACCCTCTCGAAGAAAAAGGAACACAAAACGGTCCCAAACTAGAAGTTACGGTTCTCCCGTATCCAACACTCTGTTAGCTGTCTCTTCATGCAATCCAACATGGTGGTACTCCAGTCAAAAATCCATGCATTTAAGCACTATACCACATAATGCATGTGTGCTCGAGAGGCCTAATGTAAAGTTGTAGATCCAATGATCCTCCCGATGAGTAGAACTATCACTTTGAGTGATAGGTTGTTGATCTTATGTATAGGCACATGAAAACCTACTTTCTCAATACCAACCTCGCAATGGAGTCCAATCAACTCCTCAATGTTGTGAGGCTCGGGGGGAAAAGTATGCAAGTTGACTGGGTCCCCTCTCCTTGAGAGACTAGTCAGGAAGTAAATATCTTCAATCGTTGGAGTCAATGAATTCCCCTTGAGCATTAATGCTTATGCATTAGGATGCCAGTAATCTATCAATGCATTTAGGAACCTAGGTTGTGCCCTCATAAACGGACACTAGAAGAACTTTAGCAACCCACATTGTGACAAAACAGCGATAGCACCAGGGTCCTCGGAGACCAAAAAATTAATGTCCTCATGCTCCCTCTCTCTCCAATGCACATACATCCTGCAAAATGACAAATGTATGGAGGGTTAACTCTTGCATTTTCCTTTTTTTTCCACTTATTTGAGGGTGTATGCGGGTTGTCTTGGGGACAGTCACATGTGCATGCAGGCAAGTTATCTTTTTCTCAGGTGTACATGCAGGCTGTGCTTGGACAACACATGTACACGTAGGTCTAACTTCCTTAAAGGTCGGTGCCCCCCCAAAAAACAAAAACAAATGCAAAAATGAAAGATGGAAATATAAGAGAGGATGGTGTGTACTTACTTGGTCCAAACGAGAGTTCGTTTCATCCACTGAAACTCCCAGATTCAACTATTTTGACAAAGGGGTGTTTTTTTTACTTTTGGTCAATTCTCAATTTACAATGGTGATAATGAACTGCCAACATTCTATTTATAGAATTTTTGGCCCCTTTTTGTCATTTGTTTTTACCCTTTTTTCCTTTTTTCTAGCTTGAAAATCGTTCAATATGATTCTTGAGTTTCTTAAGGGATGTTACAATACGTGTTACTTTGGGTATTGGGAAACTTTTTGAGAGTTGGGTCATTTTTAAAGGTTTTTTGCTAAAAAGTCATTTTTTCAACTTTTTGCGTCTAAGTTAGGATTCCACCTCCTCTTTTTGAATCTCATTGTCTTTTTTGCTTTGCCATAGGATCGACCCCACCCAATTTTGACACGGAACCCTCACTCTTGCTATAGAAGTGTTGTAATTTGGTGGTAGAGCCTACTTTCACATGGATGCCCTAGGTAGATCCTGGTTGTATTTTGGCGTCCATGCCATCACTAAATGATTATAGGCTCAGGAGTCCTTATTAGTTTTTTCCTGATTACGAGCTTGAGCCTCATTTGCATGATTCATTATCACTCTTGACCTCACCCTCGGGACTCCCAAAACACAACAGGTCTTCTTTTAAGCCCTTTTCATACCCTCTAAACATGAAAAGTTTGTCGAGCGATCTTGTTTCCCTTCATGCTCTCCAAACTAAAATTTGAAGGAACATTTGTCCGACGATAGTTTACCTCTTTTTCAGTCCGGATGGTCAATTGTACGAACAAAGGTATACTCTAGGAGCCTCGGTTCTCTAGAAGAGTATTCTCAGGTATAGATTTAACCCTTTTTTTCACCTGAGGGACTAAATTTACGAAAAAGGAACCCCCACGGAGTCCATAGTTAAGCTCTTTTCAGACTCCCTAAAATTGAAAACATGGTTGAGTGACCTTGTTTCTTCACACTCGTTAAATTGGTCCAGAAGAACATCCCTTACAGAGTGCATAGTTAAGATCTTTTCATACTCCTTAAATATGAAAAGATTGTCGAGTGATATTTTCTTTGTCACACTCGTTAAAATGATTTTGAATAGACGTCTTTTCGGTGCTAGTTTACCCCTTTTCCGAATCAACTAGACTACCTTCGAAAAAGGTACCCCAGTGGAGTCTCCTTTTACGCTTTTTTCAGACCCTCTAAAAATGAAAAACTGTCGAGCTTACCTTCTCTGGGCTCGTTAAAATTACATCTAAAGACGTTTTCATTGTGTCTTATTAATCACATTTTCATTTCCACATATTTGGCCTAATTTCGGTTCCATGTTTCTCTCAACTGAACCATTTGAAGCATGCCTTATACGCAAGCCTTGTATCACTTTGCCTCTGTGTCTTGACGCCTTGACCCATGGAGGATTTTTTCGAGTGTCTCTTTCCTGCATATGTCCCCTTTCTTTGAGCATTTGTGTTTTCCTTACATTTGGAACTAGTATGTCTATGACACTCATTCCTCCTTTATAACGTAGCATTCTTTTATTCTTTTTCAAACTTTCCAAGATTATTGAAAAAGACAAAACAATTAAATATACCCCAAAAAGAGGAAGGGAAAAGTATTTTCTTTTTATTGGCAGCACAATGAGTTGCCCTTGGACAAAGTACATCCTTCCGTCTGTTTGTCAAGATATAGGATTTAATGTGACCTTAGGAAGTTGTGATCAGTACATAGATTTGTGTCCTCCTCCATTTGGTTATCCTTCCAAACATATGGAGAGTTTGCATTGCCTCCTGCATCGTGAACTTATGTCAATGCCATGCTTCCTGAGTCTCATCATTTTCCGTGCTTTCATCCAAGGGAAGTATTACTAAACTTGAGTCGGCCCTTCTATAGTTTGTCTCTTGTCCTCATGCCCAACCACCCCGAAAGAACAATCAAGTCCTTGCTCAAAATCAATGAAGTTATCTGCACTGATCACCAATATCCTCTTGTTTGTTCCCGACGAGCCGTCGAAGACCTCTGGTTAGTGAAGTGGTACACTGATATTACACTCCTACCTGAGTTTTGAAGATTTTGAAGTTGTTGCTCGAGCTCTAAATACCTCATCTCCAGCCATTAGGCATCATTAGCTTCTTGAATATGGATACCATACATGTATATCTTTTGATTTTGAGATGTAGATCCGTTGTGTACTGCTCGCGGCTACACTTTATATTGTTATATGACATGGATATGCAGTGTATTTGATTGACAGCCATGATTTTATTCTGAGCATGGGTATGCCCGTCTCGGTGAGACAAATTGTTAATTTTGTAGATGACACCTCCTGAACTCTGGTCCCTGGGCTCACTCGCTTCGTACATTGGTGAAAATTTGTAATGTATTTCAGCCATCAGATGCTCTTTTGACCTCACACATTAGGGGGCATCTATTATAACCCTAAATTGCACCGGACATGCATACCTGGCATCATGCCATCTAACTTACTATCTTTTCCAAGCCATCACTGAACAAGCTTCTCTAAAAATCATTGTTTTGAAGGTATACACGCCCTACACCATTACTGCCCATGTACACACACCTGCTGCCCCACTACAACCCATGTACACTCATAGAATATTGCAAAAAATGAAAATTGCATAGGATACTGGTTTTCGAGTCATTACTTAACAGTTTGACGGCCCATAGCCAGTTACCCCAACCGTTACTATCTCTTTTGGCCTATAAAAGAAGGGGTTGGGGTCCTATTTCAAAAAGAAGCACGAGAGCATAGAAACTCTGCCCATTTCCATATTCCCCCTTTGCCCCAATATTTGGAAACCACATTGTGAGTTTGAGCCAGAATTCCCTTCTTCTCCATTGAAAGCCTTTTCCATTCCCCTACAGAGAACTGAAGAGGAGAAGGAGACGTGGAAGCAGTTGGTTCATTGTGAAGAGGAGCCCAGGACCGAGTTTGAGGAGCAGTGCTAGTCTCATATTGTAAGTGACTTTTGTGAGATTAATATAAAGAAGTACTTTTTCCGTCCCGCCAAATGACGTCTTAAACTTATATGATTTGTTTACATTTCTTGTTTATGATGTCTAACCCACTAATCCATATGTAGAATGCATGCTTGTAGTTTCTTTTTTGTCTTTTGGTGAATGCAAGTCATCCTTGGGAGGAGAAAGGGATGAGGTCATCCTTTGTAGTCATGAAACAACTAAGCACAAAGGGATCGACACCAGACGTGGAGTTTAAGGTATGCCTACCGGATCCCCTATACCTTGTTTTTTATGTATGATTGTGGGGTAATGTTGGGATAGTTGATAAAAAGTAGGAGACTTTAGACGGTTAGCTCTTCCTACATTTTAGAACCCTTGTGTAGTCCGTAGAGGGGTTTTCCCGCTATAGCAGAAGGCCAAGTAACAAATTTGCATAATATAAACAACATACATCACACACCACAATATACCTAAAAGGAATAATAACAAAGGTCATCGCAGAACATTGGGATACAGTGAGACGAGGGCCTTCCTTTTGTACCTAGTCTAGCTGATATGGGGTCAGCTGTGGAATGGTGGGGAGGTGAAGGCGTTGGACCAAGTACTGGGCTAGGAGGTTCTTTTGGATTCCATTTTCCACCACAAGAGTAGCCAAGATTAGAGAGGGGTCATATTTTGTAAGATATTAGAGAGAAACTATGTCATGAGGTTCAAGGGAATCTAGCTGAGCCACCTCTGCAAATAAAGTCTTGTTAGTGTGAATATTCTTAAGTGCTCGACAGTCAACAGATGCATGCAATTTGGTCTGGTGAAAGGTACACCAGGGTGCACTTAGAGGTGTGGAGGGTGAGGCAGGGGAAACATTAGAATGACCAATATGAGGATGACTATATTGGGTTTGGGGAGAGAGGATTTGAGGATCCACTTTATGCTCCACTTCCAAGGCCCCAAGAAAGGCCTTGTCCAACGAAAGACTATAAAAAAAATCAACTTCACAATAGAAAACCATTAATATATCATAATTAAATTTAACAATCAGTACTTCTGCATAAAAAAATGTGCAGCTAAATGCCTAAATTGCAGAAGACAACAATCTGGCTCTGTACTGACTGATTTACGATTTGTTGGAGCTGCAACCATTAGGCAAGGAGGTTATAGTGATATCCCGTGGGGTAGAAGCAGTCTCTTAACTCCTCGAAAAATCCATCCCAAGAAATGATGTGCGCAGGCATTATAGCTATTGGCTCACCTATCTTGATGACCAATGGACAACTCTCAAGATGAGTATCCCACCAAGCTTGCACAAGTTCCTCCAACTACAAGATTCTAATATGAATCTTCATGTCCTCATCCATCTCAGGACATGTCTTGAAGTAGGTGGATAGACTATGGATCCAAGAATCGACAGTATCTCCATTCATTTGGCTCGAATACTTGGGAAATTGAAAATGTGTATCGATTTGCATGGGTGTTGGAGATCATCTCTTTTGCAGACAGAGTAACTTGTGAAGAGCCAGAGCTAAATCTTGAATTGGTGCAGACACATTGGACGTTGAGTCCTATGTGGATAGTTCTTTATGAGGCGTTATGATTTTCCTCCACCATTTGGTTCAATTTGAAGCTGGGCACTATGAACAAGGGCAATTTGAGCCTGAGCAGAACTAGATGAGATCCTAGGCTACCAGGAGATCTAGAACAGAGGACAAGAGTGTCGACTTGTAGTAAGAATGGAGAAACAAGGCCAAGAATGCTAGACACCCTCTAGATCTGAAGAATGTACAGAGAATGGAAGGCTAAATAGACCAGGCGCAACCACTACTGCATCCATGGGGCACTATGCACCATTTAGACACCTCAAGGAGGCTATGCACACTGCCACAAACCAATTGGACACCCTGAGAGATACACTCAATAGGAAATACTTAAAACCCTAAAGAGGGCACACTGAAACCCTATGAAGAGGGTACACTAAAACCCATAGTGAAACCCTATGAAAAGAGCGCACTAAGACCCTATGCCAAGGGAATAGTGAAAAAATCGAAGGAGGGCATGTAGAAAGATGTTGAGGAAGAGCGCTCAGATCTAAGAACACGAAACACAAGATTTAATTTTTTTTGAAACTGGTGGATTGGTGCTTCTCATCTAATTCTTGATGTTGAGCAGAAGATTGTTGAGATCTAGGCTCTGATACCAATTGATCTACATGCATATATGAAACTCAAATAAAAAATTACATTTGTTATCTAAGATCAGATATAAACATAAACAAACAAAGGAAAAACATAGAACAAACAGTAAGAGAGAAAAACAATTAGACCATAAAAACCATCAGTTTGATTGAGTGAGAGGAGTACCTTCTATAAGAAAGGAAAATTTTCCTTCTCGTTATTAGTTGTTTACAATAGAAATTGCAAAAGCGAACTAAAGGCTCACAATAGAAATTGCTAAAGAGAACTAAAGGCTTGCAACGAAAGTTGTTGAAGTGAAGTAAATGTCTACAATAGAAATAGTTGAAGTAAACTACACATTAATTATGGAGAACCCCCTCATCAGGAGTGGCCAAGGAAGTGGTGTGCACTTCTTGGTGGCTCATCAAACACTGCTCTACAATTTCCTTCACGAAACTTAGAATCCAACGATGCTACAACAACATGCAAAGGTGGCAAACGTGAAGTTTTTTTGGGATGTCTATCTAAATTCTTGGGCTTTAATATTGAAACTAAGCCAAACACCTTTTCTTTTGAAACCTTACATCCTGTTGGCACTAATTTCATTTCCTTTCTTGGAATGCTCATTCTCAAATCACACGATGCATGTTGATCCAACCGTGCTAGATCCTCTAGATCGACCAATTTCTTTAACATATGCATACAGATGAAATCTTCATCCGATGGAAAAATGTCCTCTTTTCCCTTTTTGTCCTGTGTAAAGGACACCTCTACGTCATCCATTTGCTTTGGAACTTGCACTAGCCTTTAATGTAATTAAACTTTGTCAAATATGGGATGGTGGACCTTTCACATGGATATCATTGACCACTAGCTTTCAGTCGCATGCCCCTATAACTGTCATTTGAACCAAATCCTTGAGGAAAGGTGCATGCGTGAACAAGCGCCTCTCCGGTGAAGCCTCTCGTAGTCGAAATCTAAACCTAGACCACCCATGACCATGTAATCGATATTGAACACGGGATAATCATTGGGCTTCCCCCATGGAAGATATCTATATCAAGTACTCATCTATTATGCACCAAAATCTTAAAGAAGGAAGTCAAGATACAAATTTATTGGTGTTTAAAGATTTAATATCAATAATTTTACTTGAAAATATATTTTAAAAATATTTTGATTTCCCAAAACCTACAAAGTGATTGATAAGAAAAGAAATTCACGAAAAATTATTTGGAATTCATTTCTTTTTATTCCAATCTTTGCTCAAACTTTCCACTTTCCATTCACTACTTCCTTGAAATTTAAATTTAAGCAATCTCCTTTGCACCAAAATCCTCAATATTTTATATTAAAGTCTAAAAGTGCTCTACAACTTAATATGGAAAATATGCTAATATAAAATAACTCATTAAATTAATAATAAAAATTCAAAAAAATAATAAAATTATAAAAATTTATGTTGACTCCATTAATTTTCAATCTGTAAAGCCTGAACGGAACGAAATATGGAAAGCCTGTGCATATGATATTTGGTTCAAGCTGAACCAAATAGTACAACCTAAAATAAAATTTCCTTCCTCCACTGTAGTATACGTCTCTATCTTGTACTGCCCGAACTATATTGGTGGAGACCTTCTACCAATTGATTGTAATAAGCCACTGAATTATTTCAGCGTTTGGTCCAACTAGCTGGCAAATTAGTTCACACTGATGTTTTATGCACGCTGAAATCAAGTCTTTCATAATTATATTGTACCTTGTGAAGGAAGGTATCCACCAGTCGAGTTTAATA
>JASDQU010244625.1:72430-84484 GCA_032191745.1 Picea mariana
AATGACCAATATGAGGATGACTATATTGGGTTTGGGGAGAGAGGATTTGAGGATCCACTTTATGCTCCACTTCCAAGGCCCCAAGAAAGGCCTTGTCCAACGAAAGACTATAAAAAAAATCAACTTCACAATAGAAAACCATTAATATATCATAATTAAATTTAACAATCAGTACCTCTTCTGAATAAAAAATGTGCAGCTAAATGCCTAAATTGTAGAAGACATCAATCTGGCTCTGTACTGATTGATTTACGAGTTGTTGGAGCTGCAACCATTAGGCAAGGAGGTTATAGTGATATCCTGTGGGATAGAAGCAGTCTCTTAACTCCTCGAAAAATCCATCGCAAGAAATGATGTGTGCAGGCATTGTAGCTATTGGCTTACCTATCTTGATGACCAACGGACAACTCTCAAGATGAGTATCCCACCAATCTTGCACAATTTCCTCCAACTACAAGATTATAATATGAATCTTCATGTCCTCATCCATCTTGGGACATGTCTTGAAGTAGGTGGATAGATTATGGATCCAAGAATCGACAGTCTCTCCACTCATTTGGCTCGAATACTTGGGAAATTGAAAATGTGTATCGATTTGCATGGGTGTTGGAGATCATCCCTTTTGCAGACAGAGTAACTCATGAAGAGCCAAAGCTAAATCTTGAATTGGTGTAGACACATTGGATGTTGAGACCTCTGTGGATAGTTCTTTATGAGGCGTTATGATTTTCCTCCACCATTTGGTTCAATTTGAAGATGGGCACTATGAACAAGGGCAATCTGAGCCTGAGCGCAATTAGATGAGATCCTAGGATACCAGGAGATCTAGAACAGAGGAAAAGAGTGTCGACTTGTGGTAAGAATGGAGAAACAAGGCCAAGAATGCTAGACGCCCTCTAGATCTGAAGAATGTAGAGAGAATGGAAGGCTAAATAGACCAGGCGCAACCACTATTGCATCCATGGGGCACTATGCACCATTTATACACCTCAAGGAGGCTATGCACACTGCCACAAACCAATTGGACACCCTGAGAGATATAGCCAAGAGGAAATACTTAAAACCCTAAAGAGGGCACACTGAAACCCTATGAAGAGGGCACACTAAAACCCATAGTGAAACCCTATGAAGAGAGCACACTAAGACCCTATGACAAGGGAATAGTGAAAAAATTGGAGGGCATGTAGAAAGATGTTGAGGAAGAGCGTTCAGATCTAAGAACACGAAACACAAGATTTAATTTTTTTTGAAACTGGTGGATGGGTGCTTCTCGTCTAATTCTTGATGTTGAGTAGAAGATTGTTGAGATCTAGGCTCTGATACCAATTGATCTACATGCATATATGAAACTCAAATAAAAAATTACATGTGTTATATAAGATCAGATATAAACATAAACAAACAAAGGAAAAACATAGAACAAACAATAAGAGAGAAAAACAATTAGACCAGAAAAACCATCAGTTTGATTGAGTGAGAGGAGTACCTTCTATAAGCAAGGAAAATTTTCCTTCTCATTATTAGTTGTTTACAATAGAAATTGCAAAAGCGAACTAAAGGCTCACAATAGAAATTGCTAAAGAGAACTAAAGGCTTGCAACGAAAGTTGTTGAAGTGAAGTAAATGTCTACAATAGAAATAGTTGAAGTAATTTACACATTAATTATGGAGCACCCCCTCATCAGGAGTGGCCAAGGAAGTGRTGTGCACTTCTTGGTGGCTCATCAAACACTKSTCTACAATTAGCACCCTCTCRTAGTCAAAATCTAAACCTARACCACCCATGACCATGTAATCRATATTKAACARGGGATAATCATTGGGCTTCCCCCATGGAAGATATCTATATCAAGTACTCATCTATTATGCACCAAAATCTTAAAGAAGCCAAGATACAAATTTATTGGTGTTTAAAGATTTAGTATCAATAATTTTACTTGAAAATGTATTTTAAAAATATTTTKATTTCCCAAAACCTACAAAGTGATTGATAAGAAAAGGAATTCATGAAAAATGATTTGGAATTCATTTCTTTTTATTCCAATCTTTGCTCAAACTTTCCACTTTCCATTCACTACTTCCTTGAAATTTAAATTTAAGCAATCTCCTTTGCACTAAAATCCTCAATATTTTATATTAAAGTTTAAAAGTGCTCTACAACTTAATATGGAAAATATGTTTTTTTTTTTTTTTTAAGTAAAAAGAGTAGATCCTGTTATATTACCAAAAAAGAAGATACAGAAGTCATCTTGACTGCCAACTGTCCTGCCTGAGCAGGAAACCAGGGCAGTTGGACAATCTGGCCTTGTGACAAGTTATACAGATAAGTGCCCTGCCCGAGGGAAACCAGGGCTGTAAAGTTATAAAGGTTTGAGACATGAACCATAAGAAAACTAGAGTGGCAAAACTAAGCAAACTTAACTTAGGTAGCAAGAGTAATTCTAACCAGTAGTTCCATAATTCCTCTGTCGCCAGCCTGGCGGGAGCGAGTATGCTTGAGCACACGTTGGGAATTGTGTCTTTGGGGTGCTCCTGGAGTAAGCTGTGAAAAGCATGTCGAGACGCTGGTCCATTCTGGCTAAGCGGAATGCGTGGTCGTCCATGAGGTGTCGGAGCTCAAATATAAGAGATAGGTACCTGGGATATTTTGCAGAATGGTGGTCCAGTTCTCCACTGGCGTGTGTCTCGTGTTGGCTGGAATCCTCCGCTGCTTCGGATGTAGGCCGTTCAAACTTCTCTTTTCCTCCACTGTCCTCGGGGGGGATTTCCTCTACCACCAGGCATGGTTGGTAGAGGTCCTCATCCGTGGGTTCATTGAGGTCCCACCTGGGCAGTCCCATGTTGAATCTCGGGTTCCATCTGGTTGGCGAGGGAGGCGAGGTATTGTTGTGCCTCCTCCCAACTGATTTCCTCAATGATAGCCGTGGGTGGCGAGCGAAGCTTTTTCTTACGCCTGGTGGTGGCCAATTGGAGAGCCCGTTCAAAGTGCTTGATGCGTTTCCTCCTGGACTCTGCTCGATACCATGCAGCACCTCGCCGTGATTTACCTCGGAGCCGCGGCATAGCTTGGACCTTTGTCTGCTCGGCAGCGTTGCAACCGGGCTCTGGCGGGGGCGAAGAATTGAGGATAAGCCAAATGAACACTGCGGAAGGTCGAATTCCGTTACCACTATTCATTCTCCCGTGAATGCTGCCAAATTGAATGCCCGTCTCGTCCATTAATGGAGAGCTGTGAGTGCGCTGGGTCGAGGTACGCTCCCCTCGCGCAAGAGGGCGCATCATCGGTGGTTGCTGTGTGTAAGCCATGGGCATTTAGTGCTCAGTGGGAGTTCGTCGGTCGATGCCATGAATAGGCGTCCCGACGGGCATCCACGTGTTCTCTGGTTGGTCGCGTGTCACCCCATCCGGGGAATATGGAAAATATGTTAATATAAAATAACTCATTAAATTAATAATAAAAATTCAAAAAAATAATAAAATAATAAAAATTTATGTTGAATTCATTAATTTTCAATCTGTAAAGCCTGAACGGAACGAAATATGTAAAGCCTGTGCATATGATATTTGGTGCAAGCTGAACCAAATAGTACAACCTAAAATAAAATTTCCTTCCTCCACTGTAGTACGTCTCTATCTTGTACTGCCCGAAGTATATTGGTGGAGACCTTCTACCAATTGATTGTAATAAGCCACTGAATTATTTCAGCGTTTGGTCCAACTAGCTGGCAAATAGAGTATGTGTTCACACTGATGTTTTATGCACACTGAAATCAAGTCTTTCATAATTATATTGTACCTTGTGAAGGAAGGTATCCACTTCTTTGGACATCATTGTGCAGTCCATTGAAAGTGCCCAAGGGAAATTGACCTCTATTTCTTATTATAGGGCATGAATGTATAAGTACTATAGCACTGATTTGGACAAAAACCAAGTCAAAGAAATGGGCATTTCAAAACAACAAATATTGTCTATTTTTAGGGATCCTAGAAATGGAAAAGAACTACCATTGACTAGGAATCCGATCTCCATTGATTGGTGCATCCATCCCTAGATTATTCAAAACTGGATGGATAGGTGGTACATGGTTTTTGATAAACCTCCCTGCAATAACATGGAGATGCCCTTATATTTTCTGAGGAAATTATGGATTGAGTTTATTATGGGTAAGCATGTCAACTAATTTAACATTCGTGACTTCCATGGGGTGGGTCAAGGGTCCACACAGGATCGAGATCATCCCAGGTGTGATACCGAGTTAGGTGCCATCCCCCCTAGGTGAAGGCCTGACCCCCCTACCCAACATCTTCCTACTGCAGATAACTTGAAACAGGTACAACTAGCCATCTCCTCATTTACTCCTAGCCTACTGCAACACAGTAAATTTGTTACACTATATCGGCAGGAGGTTCCTGCTAGTGACATTGATAGAGGATTTGGAGTGTCAAATGCACGGGAGAGTACAATGAGGAGAGGGCACATGGACATAGCAGTCATCCATGTGAATGATCTAGATTATTTTCGGCACGAAAGGAGAGATGATATATAATAAAGAAACGTACACAGATATATCATATATCCAATAATATAACAAATATGAGATATAACCATAAACACAGAGATACAGTAATACACAATTTCTATTAATGAGTGAAATGTACAAAACTGTAGAAATACAATGTGAAAGACTCGCTGCAATGGTGGAAGCTTATCTCTAAGAAGAGATGTGATGGCTATGCTCATTCGCAATAATATCATTGTTAAAATGAGGCTCCAAAGGCCTTTTTAACATAAATAAAATCCAAAACCCTAACCCCGGAAGATCAAAAACCAATAGTTTTGTGGACCTCATTTTGGGTAGTTTGGTGTATCAACTTCCCAGGGGCGTAACCTTGGCATACAATCTTCGTTTGGGGCGCACTATAGCTCATTGTAAAGGTATCAATGAGGAGATTCATTTTTCTGGATCAATGAGAGACTTTGGCTATCAATGATCTATCTAATCGTGAAAATACGTCGTTTAGGCCCTAAAAATAGACCCATAAGTTTAAGACTCGACAAACTGCTAAAAATAGTAAATTTCCATAAAACTGTTTTGAGCCAGTTGGAATAGGTGGTTGGCCACCAATATCCACCTCGATCAATCCTCCCTCCTTAGGAAGAAATGGTCTCCATTGCGTTGAGTTCCCAGGGGAGAGGGGAAAGTGTTTGTTGAATCTAAATCTTGGTGATTTGCTTTCCTTGTTGTAGAAGTTGCATTGCTTACTTTTTTAAGACTGTTAGGAACCTGTTGTTGGAGGGGTTGATTCTGTTCAACAAACTTGTTCTACCTTGGCTTGATTGGGCAGCTTGTAGGTACCATTTTAGGTGAAGAACCAATATCTTCTTTCTCTTCTGCAACCTACTTTTGTTGGAAAGAAAGGTCTTGGGCCAAGGCTGCAGTGGTTGCAGTGTCCTTCTATTCATATTTTGAACAAATTGTGAAGAGGATGAATTTTACAGTATGAGAGATTACCTTGTGACACTGCTTTTGTGGGACCATAGCCATAAATACCTTTGGTATCCGGTATAAATGGCCCCCCAGAGTAACAATGCCACTACGGGGTCGAGACTCATAAATATCATGGGGCTTCCACATATATGGTTGGCCCAAAAGAACATCACAAACATCCAGTGGGGAAACATCACATAACACCTCATCCTTGAAAGGCTTGATGTTGTATGAAAATCGACAATGTTGGTTGACACAAAGATCTCATCCCAGGTGAAGCCACCCTATGTTTTATGGTTATAGGTGTGGTGTTGTTAATAATCCCAAATATTTGATGACCTCTACTGAGATGAGGTTGTTCTGGCTTCTGCTATCAACAATAAAATGCAGCGGGGTCCCCTTCACCAAAATCTATGAATGAAAAAGGTGCTCCCCCTCTTTAGGATCTATTGGTTCTTCTAGTTTAATTGCTGCAGTCATAACAGTAGCAGTGGGGTCTGTGTCGATGATATTTGTTCTCCCATCATTTTCTAAATCAGGGTTCAACTCTTTTTCTTTGATATCGGACACCACTTTACATTATCCTTCGTCGTATCTATGTTACCCTTCTTTTCATGTGGCTTGGACTGGTTTTCTGGAGGCTAGTTGTTAGGGCCATGCTTACCATACTTTGGTTGTTACGGATTTGCAGACCCGAACTCCCATTTGTTTTGGTGCCTAAATTTTTGTTCGATTTTGACAACATATCGACAGGAAACTACCAATGATGAGATGTCCAGGAAATCCATTCTGGTTTGGATGTACCTATGCAGAGTGGAAGACTCTCTAGAATGGTGGAACCTTATCTCTAAGAAGAGATGTAATGGTTACACTCATTCACAAGAAGATATTTGTTACAATGAGGATCCAAATCCCTTTTTAACATAAATAAAATGCAAAACCCTAACCTCGAAAGATGAAAATCCAACGATTTTGTGGACCCCGTTTTGGGTAGTTTGGTGTATCAACTTCCAGGGTCGTAACTTTTGCATATGATCTTCGTTTGGGGCGCACGATAGCTTATTGTAAAGGTATCAACGAGGAGATTCATTTTGGGGGATCAAATAGATCCCTAAACTATCATTGAGGTTCCTGATAGTGAAATTACATTGTTTAGGCCCTCAAAATTTCCACAAAAGTTTAGGACCCGACAAACTGCTAAAAATTGTTAATTTCCGGAAAATTGCTTTGAGCCAGTTGGAACAGGTGGGTGGCCATAAATATCCACCTATATTAGTGAACCTCACAGATTCTCAAGCTATGGGAAGACATGTTATGGGCCTATAGAGATCATTGGACAACATAGCTTCATGGATGAGGTTAGTATCTCAACCCTCTTTATGTTTTTCATCCTTATATATTTATTTTGTATTTTGTGTTTTTATATAGATATTTGATTGTATGTTGTTTTGCAGTTGTTGTGTCCCAACAACATACTGATGCAAACGTGCCACCCAGGGCACGTCCGCTCCCACCAGGACCTTCTCTTCCTTCGGCCCGAAGAGCTGAAGTACTCTTCAAATCCCTTATCGGGACTTTTCTACACCCAGAGGACTCACCTTATGATCTCCCTTTTCCCTATCGGGAAATTGGACTTCGTGTAATCGTGAGTCTTGAACTCACAGGTTTGGGTCTCACAAATCACCGAAACCCGATGAAATTTCACCCACGTGTTCCTTGCTCTTATCGGGAATTCTCCCATTGGGAAATCAACACTTGCGAGGTCATGAATCACTCACCTCACGGATTCCCGATTCCCAATATACGATGATACTTTCTGCACTCTTAGCTCCCTCTAGCTAACTCCTTTTGCATGTGACCTGCTGGTCCACAAGACCACGGTCCTTTCCCTATCGGAGTTTCAGAATTCTAGGAATTGGAATGCGTAGAACTTACGTTCTCAGGATCTTTGAGACTCTGATCCCCGATGCCACCTAGCGTTGACCCACTACGAGGCTTGACCTTCCAACACCTGTCCTATGCTTGGGCGCCTATGGCCCACACTCCAGTGGTGATCGGGAAACCGCGTATCGGAGTTTTGTGATTTCAAATGCACTTGTTCACAGACCCTTCCAAGTCCCGAAACCCGATACGAATGACACCTGTCCTCCACCGAAAGGCTATGACTGTGGGACCGTCGCGTTTTGAGATTTCGCGACTTCTCCTGTCGTGATTTTCTCGTCATCGAGAATCCCAAAATGCCGAATCCCGATGCACGTGTGAACTCTCTCCTCCACGTCACCACTTCCTTGTTGCTCTATCGGGTATCGTGAAATCGTGACTTCTAATGCAACAATTCCTTTGTATGCAGAAACCCCGAAATACCAAACCCTGACTCTTTCAGATCCTCAGACATGCATCCCTTAAATCGAATGAATCTGATCGTGTCGGGAAATCGCGGATCGTGATTCCATTGTGCAAGAGTTTCACGACTCCTGAAACCCCGATATCCCGAAATCCGACTCTCCGGGACCTCTCGCCATGTGTCCCTGCTATTTGGACGGCTCTGATCCTATCGGTAAATCACGGATCACGATTCCTCCATGCGAGATTTCTATGCCTCTAGAAACTCCGATGCTCCAAACGTTGACTCGTCAGGATCTCCTTCCACGCGTCCTCACCGATGGACGGTTCAAAACTCCTGTCGGGAAATCGCAGATTGCGATTCAAACATGTGAGAGTTCTATGTCCTCCGAAACCCCGATTCTCTAATGAACTGAACCCCGACTCTTCTCCAGTTGTCTAACAAGTGTCCTGTCAAGATCAACAGCTGAGATCCTTTCTCGGGATTTCGAGAACTACAAGGTATTGATTCTCTTGTTCAGCAAAATCCCGATGACCCTGATATCCGATGACTCCTCCAGGACTCCTCCTCTCCTGTGCAACTTCTCGAGATCTAACGGCTGACGGGATTTCACAGTTTTCCTCGGCGAATCCTGACCATCGATTCCTCCTCCTTGAAGATTCTTGAGAAGGTTAAATGTTCTTTCTCAGAACTTGTCCTCTGACACTTGCGCTTGCATCTCCTGCTCAAATTTTCCTCAGCACAAACTCCTACGCTCTGCTTTAAAGATATCACGAAGGTGCTATACCTCCTGAGCTTTTCCACTCTGCCTCCTTCAGAGGAACTTGTGCGCACTCCTTGCGGAAATCATTCAACAACTCCCAAGTGTTGAATCCCTTCGACTCTGCGCACTCCTGCAACAACAGTCTTTGATTCCCTTTTCTCAGATTCACAACTGAGACTTCTTCTTCAGCCTGCGCACTCCTTGCATGGCTTCAACAACCCACTTCCACTTCTATGTGAATGAGAACAAAAGTTAAACTACTGAGCCTTCATCAACGCACTTTTTGCGGATGAATTCAACTGCACACCTTGCAAGAATCTCCTGGCTCAGATAGAGAAACAATTTAACCTCATTCTCTCTCCCTTTTTGACTTTAGTTTGAAACATGAAATCACATGCACATCATATACAAAGAAAATGCATAACAGGAAATCAAACATTCCTGAGCATAACATCAATACACAAAGAAAACAACACAAACCATGAGCTTGAATCAAAGCTTCCTTCTATTAATTCAAATCCCTATACATGGGTGTTATTCATACACTATTCTCTGCTTGCTCTTCTCTTCTCTTGGGTTGATAATATTACAATGCACAAAGAGGGTATCTATATCCGTTTTCCCTCTCGAACTCTAAACTATCAAATCTAGACTTAAAATCCTATCTACCAGCATTAACTTAATTAAATGCCTCCTATCTAACAAAGGACGAGAGATTAAAGGCTCAAGGTCCAATACAATATACAATGCGCCTTCATAAATGGCTTCATTAAAAGACTTTCACTACAATCCCAAAGTATTTTCAAAAGTTTGGGTTTGATTATCTAGCTGATCTCTGCTTGATGTGCTGGCTCGCTTGATGAGTTGGAGATGCTCCTGCATCATACTCCTCAGCTTGAAAACTTTCATGGGCTCCTGTCCATGATCTCTTGCACGGTTTGTCCATGCTTTTGAATCACTGCTTCAGTCTCCCATATGGCATATTCCACTGGATGGTTCTTCCATTTGACCAGATACTCGAAGTATTTATTTCATTTGGTCTTTTTGCTCACCCTCTTATCAAGTATATGCTCCATCTGTGGCTTCTCTGCAATCGACATCTGCTTCTGCCACTGGACCTCTGGCTGTTCATCTTCTCCAGCTTCTGCTTCCTCAGCCTTATATGGATATAAGTCTGATACATTGAATGTGGGATCTATTCCGATCTCATCTGGCAACTCAATTTCATAAGCGTTTTCTCCCAACTTCTTCAGGACACTGCATGGCCCAATTTTCTTCATTTTTATCTTATTGTATGTTCCTCTCGGGAACCTTTCCTTCCTCATATGCGCCAGAACTAGATCACCAACTTCGAACTGAAGTTGTCTCCGATGCTGATCTTCTCTGCGCTTATATTCTTGGTTTGATTCCAGCAATCGCTCCTTCACCCTGCTGTGAAGTTCTTTCATCGCCTCTGCGAATTCTTCATCGCTTGCATTCTTAGTTATTATCTGCTCTGAATCCCTCAATTCAGAAACTCCTCTTGGCTGCCTACCGTATAATATCTCAAATGGACTTTTTCCTGTGCTCCTATTCACTGAGTCGTTGTATGCAAACTCTGCCTGTGGCAACACATTGTCCCAACTGTTGTGGTGCTCTGTCACCAAGATTCTTAATAAATATCCCAGACTTCTATTTACCACCTCTGTTTGTCCATCCGTCTGAGGATGATAGGTAGAACTAAACATAAAATTATTTCCCATCTTCTTCCAGAGTGTCCTCCAGAGATGTCCAATGAATTTCGTATCCCTATCCGATACTATGCTTCTGGGTAAACCATGAAGTCTAACGACCTCCTTGAAAAACAAATTTGCGATATGAGTCGCATCGCTGGTCTTCTGGCATGGGATAAAATGTGCCATTTTGGAAAACCTGTCAACCACCACAAAGATCGAATCATGTCCTCTTTGTGTCCTAGGCAATCCCAATACAAAATCCATGTTGATTTCATTCCACGGCCTCTCGGGTATGGGTAATGATTGATAGAATCCCGCATTCTGCTTCCTGCCCTTTGAATGCTGGAAAATTTTACATCTGTCGACAAAATTCTTGACTTCCGACCACATTCTTGGCCAAAATTATGCTTCACTTAGCTTTGCAAATGTCTTTTCATGGCCAAAATGCCCTGCCAAGCCTCCACTGTGTTTTTCTTTTAACATATTCTCCCTCATGGAGAAATTTGGAATGCATAACTGATTTCCTCTGAACAACAGTCCATTTTGGATTATGTAATCTATCCATGGGCTTCTGTCTCTGAGAACTGGATTCTGAGCTGCTTCATATGCCTCTGCAAAATCTGCATCACCTACATACATGTCCTTAAGATTTTCAAAACCCAATGTTTTGATTCGGAACTTCTGCAGCAACAAACACTTTCTGCTCAAAGAATCAACCACTTTGTTAGCAGTAACTGAAATGTGTTTAATTACAAATGTAAAATTCTACATGTACTCTACCCATTTAGCATGTTTCTGATTCAACTTCTCCTATTGAGTCACAAACTGCAATGCATGATTATCACTGTACAACACAAATTCCTTTGGGATCAAGTAATGCCTCCATTTCTTCAACGCCTGTATGATAGCATAAAAATCTTTGTCATACGTGGAGTACATTACTTTTGCCTCATCCAGCTTCTCACTAAAATATGCAATCGGTCTGTCCTCCTGGCTCAAGACTGATCCTATGGAAAAGACACTTGCATCACATTTCACTTGGAACACTTTCGTAAAATCCGGCAATACCAAAACCGGTTGTTCTGTGATATTTCGCTTCAACAGATTGAAGCTCTTCTCTGCCTCTTCATTCCAATGAAAAGATTTATGTCTTTTCTTGAAAATATCCATCATTGCTGCGCTAATCCCACTGAAATTCCTAATGAATTTCCAGTAGAAACTAGCCAGTCCATGAAAACTTCTCACCTCGAAAATATTTCTCGATGATGGCCAATTTTTAATTACCTCCACTTTACTTGGATCCATCTTCAATTCATTTGCCGATATGACAAACCCCAAGTAAATGTGTTCTGTCTTCATAAATGAAGATTTCATCATGTTGATCAACAACTTCTCTTGCTCTAGCTTCTTCATTACTGCAGCTAAATGCTTCAGATGTTCTTCTTTTGTTTTGCTGAAAATCAATATGTCATCCAGATAAGCAATGACAAACTTACCAATGAATTCCTTCAGCACTTCATTCATTAACCTCATGAAGGTACTCGGTGCATTCGTCAAGGCAAATGGAATGACTAACCACTCGTACAACCCTTCGTTGGTTTTGAAGGCTGTCTTCCATTCATCGCCTTCCCTCATGCGAATCTAATGGTATCCGCTTTTCAAATCAACCTTTGAAAAAATTTTGGCTCCACTTAAACAGTCCATCAATTCATCCATCCGTGGCAATGGAAACTTGTACCTGAT
>JASDQU010244626.1:831-13098 GCA_032191745.1 Picea mariana
CATAGGCATTTGCATCAAACTTCCTCAAGATCTTACAGGGTCCTATCTTCTTCATCTTCACTTTGCTGTATGTTCCCCTAGGGAACCTTTCCTTCCTGAGATGTGCCAAAACCTGATCTCCCACTTCAAATTGAAGTTCCCTGCAATGCTGATCAACCCTATGATTTTATTTCTGGTTAGAACTCTATAATTGTTCCTTGATCCGACTATGGAGTCTCTGCATTTCAGCAGCAAAATCCTCTGCTCCAATGCTTCCGATCTCTCCCTGTTCCAAGTCTCTCAATTCAGACACTCCCCTGGGTTGCATTCCATATTCATTGTATGCAAATTATGCTTGTGGCAGAATCTGATCTCACTGGTTATGGTGTTCATTAACCAGACTTCTCAATAAGTTTCCCAAACTTCTATTTAACACCTCAGTTTGCCCATCTGTCTCTGGGTGATAAGCTGAGCTAAAGGACAAATCTGTCCCCATATTCTTCCACAATGTCCTCCAAAAGTGACCAACAAATTTTGTGTCTCTGTCTAAGACAGTGCTCCTGGTTAGCTCGTGAAGTCTCACAATTTCTCTGAAAAACAGATTTGCAACATGTGTTTCATCACTGGTCTTCTGGCATGGGATGAAATGTGCCATATTTGAAAATCTATCCACCACTACAAATATGGAATCGAATCCTCTTTGTGTTCTTGGAAATCAAAACACAAAATACATGCTTATTGCATCCCAAGGCCTCTCTGGTATTGGCAATGGTTGATACAATCCAATGTTCTGTCTTTTCCCCTTTGCATGTTGGTAGATTATACATATGTTAACCAAATTTATCATGTCTGTTCTCATACCTGGCCAATAGTATGAATTTCTCAACTGTGCAAACATTTTATCATTGCCAAAATGTCCATCCATTCCTCCACTATGCTTCTCCTTCAGAAGATTGTCCCTCATTGAGCATCTTGGTATGCACAATTGATTTCCTCTAAACAACAATCCTTCCTAAATGATATAATCTGTCCACTGACTTCTATCTCTTGGTACAGGGCTTGTACATGCTTTGTAGGCCTCGAAATCTGTATCATCACAATACATATCCTTAAGGTGTTCAAACCCCAAGGTCTTCACCTGGAATTCCTGCAGAATTAAACATCTCCTTCTTAACGCATCGAAAACTTTGTTAGTATTCCCAACAATATGTTTTATGTCAAAAGTAAAATTTTGCATAAATTCAACCCATTTTGCATGTCTCTGATTCAGTTTTTCTTGTCGGGTTATGAATTGTAAATCTTGGTTATCGCTGTACAAGAAAAAATCTTGCGGGATAAGATAATGCCTCCATTTCTTCAAAGCTTGAATTATGGCATAAAAATCTTTGTCGTATGTGGAGTATTTCCTCTTAGTCTCATTCAACTTCTCACTGAAATAGGCAACAGGTCGATTTTCCTGGCTCATAACTGCTCCTATTTCAACTCCACTTGCGTCACATCTTACCTGAAATGTCTTTTTGAAATTCGACAAGACCAGAATTGGTCATTCTGTTATCTTCTCCTTCAGTATATTGAAGCTCTTTTCAGCCTCCTCTGTCCATATAAAATACTTGTGTCGCTTCTTCACTGTATCCATCATTGGTGCACAAATCCCACTGAAGTCTCTAATGAACTTTCTATAAAAACTTGCTAAACCATGAAAGATTCTTACCTCGAACATGATCCTTGGTGACGGCCATTCTCTGATCGCTTTCACCTTCTCTAGATCCATCTTCAGTTCATTCAAAGAGATCACGAAACCCAAATAGATAAGTTTTGTCTTCATAAAAGAGGATTTCTTCAAATTGATCAGCAACTTCTCCTGCTATAGCATCCTCATTACTAGCGTTAGGTGTCTCAAATAATCCTCTTTAGTCATGCTAAAGATCAATATATTGTCCAGATATAAAACCACGAACTTGCCAATGAAATCTTTCAGAATTTTGTTCATCAACATCATAAAAGTGCTCGGGGCTTTCTTTAATCCAAATGACATAACCAACCATTCATATAGACCTTCATTAGTCTTAAAGGATGTATTCCATTCATCACCTTCTCTCATCCTAATTTGGTGATATCCACTTTTCAGATCTATCTTGGAAAATAAATTTGCTCCACTTAAACAATCCATTAAGCCATCCATTCTTGGTAAAGGAAATCTGTACCTGATGGTGATCTTGTTGATGGCTCTCAAGTCTATGCACATTCTCCTTCCTCTATATTTCTTTGGGCTTAACACAGTTGGTACTGCGCATGGGCTCAAACTTTCTCTGACTAAACCCTTATCCAACAATTCTTGGACTTAGTTCCTCACCTCCTCATTTTCTCGAGGTGTTAATCTGTATGCTTCTTTGTTTGGTAGGCTTTCTCTTGGTATCAAGTCGATATAATGACTGATACTCCTGATGGGAGGCAATGAGTTTGGTAGCTCATCCACCACTATATCAACAAAATTATCCAGCAACTCTTGAACTTCTTCAGGTAAATCATCCACTGATGTACTCGTAAGTATGACTCTGGGCTTCCTCACCACAGTGAACTGCATCTCCTGTTCTTCCTTGGCTTCTTTCAGGAATTCCTTCCCTCTCATGAGAAGTATGCTTGTGCTGGCTTCCTCTTTCGCTCTCTTCTCCTCCATTGGCAACAACATATGCGTCCTACCATTCGTCTCCAATGTATATGTATTCTTTCTTCCATCGTGAATGAAATTTCTGTCAAACTGCCATGGTCTTCCCAACAGAATGTGGCATACGTCCATGGGAATTACATCACATAGGATTTCATCTTTATATCCTCCCATTTTAATTTCAACCGGGCATTGTTTAGCGATCGTTACCTGGTGTCCTTTTTGTATCCAAGAGACTTTGTATGGCCTTGGATGTGCAGTTGTCTTCAGCTCCAATTTCTCCACCATCTCTCTGGATACTAGGTTTTCAGTACTCCCACTGTCAATGATTATCTTGCATACTTTATCCTTAGTCTTGCAAGCTGTCCTGAACAAACTCTTTCTCTGCTCTGGCTTTTCAATTTCTTCCTCTGGTTTTAAGAGAACTTTTCTCAACATCAGGGATGCTCCATCCTCTGCTCCTTCTGCCTCAACATCTCTTTGTTGTGCTTCTGAAATGTGATCTTCTCCTCCTTCCTTCTTCTTCTCACAACATTCCCAAGACATGTGCCCTACATTTCCACAGTTATAACACCTTACTCCTCCTCTGCCTCTTCCTCTAGAAGAGTTTCTTCCACCACTCTATCTTCCTCGTGAACTTCCTCCTCGTTCTGAGTGATTGTGTGGTTTCTCAGCCTCATCCTTAGACTGATGTGCTCTGTGATGGTTAAATCCATTAATTTTGCTTGGGATTGAGCCTTTACCTCTTCCTCGTTGGTTCGATTATCTAGCTAGCTTCTCCTCTACCTTCAGTGCAAACTGATAAGAATATTCCACAGCCCTTACAGACATCATGCTAAGCTCATCCTCAATCTCATATCTCAAGCCATTTATATATCTAGCGACTCTTTCTTCATCTCTCTCCCTTTGTCCAGTTTTGATGTTCAGCTGGTAGAACTCCTCGGTGTACTCCTTGGTTGTCATCCCTTTTTGTCTTAAGTTCTGTAGCTTCCTGAATAGATTGATCTAGTAGTCTTTGGGTATGAACTTAGCCTTCAGTTTGGCTACCATCCTGTCCCAACTCTTTATCCTCTGTTTTCCTTTACTTCTCCTCTCAGCCCGCGGTTCGCCCCACCACAGTGCTGCATGCCCTTTTAGCTGGGTGACTGTCTGCTTCACCTTATTCTCCTCATTGACATCTTCATAGTCGAAGTGTTTGTCCATGGACCTTATCTAGTCCAACAGTTCTTCAACATCTAAATTTCCCTCATACATGGGCACCTCTATCTTAGCTCTGCCTCCCAATCTGGCAACTCCTCTCAACAAACGTTCTTCTGCAACATCCTCTCCTACAGCTTCTTCAACCTCAACCTCTTCACTTTCTGCATCACTGACATCCCCAATATCAAGTGCTCTTCTTTGTGTTTCTTCCATTGTTTCCAATCAGGTGCAAAGATCTCACATCTCCCTCTCTACAACACGGTTGGCTAAAGGTGGCTCTCGTCTTCTTGGCGGAATTATGTCGACTATCTGTCACACACAGAGTACAACTCCAAGTTCTCTGTCTCCTTCTTTTCCTCCTTTGTTTTAATTCTATAGATGAAAAAATGAGGCTCTGATACCACCTGATGCAGAACCCCTACCTCAGCAGGGTTTTGCGACCTCCCGATCTCTAGATCATTCTCTTCCCTGAACCGAAATGGGCCTTCGGGCTCTTGCTGGAACCCTTTGGATGAATCCACAGGTCCCTTTGCCCTTTGGTACAGGTCTTGGGAAAAACTGCGTGCACCTCCTTTTCGTGTTTTGGGGTTTCACGATTTGGGGAATCGCGATGCAAGGGTCCCTCCTTTCCCATTTCGAACCTCCAATGGCCAAAATGCTGAAATGTTCCAACACCTATCCCTTCGGGTTTTTGTGAATCGCGAGTTCGGGTTTCGCAATTTCAGCAAATCTGATTACAAGGAATATCCCTGCCTTTTATAACCCCCGGTGGTCGAAATGATGAAATGTCTCGGCACTTGTTCCTTCGGTGTTTCGCATTTCATGAAATCAGGATACAAGGAGTATCCTTGTTTCTTGGAATCTTCGGTCGTCGAAAAGCCGAAATGTCCCAACGCCCTATCCTCTGGCTTTTGTGAATCGTGACTTTGGGTTTCGCAATTTCGGGAAATCTTGTTACAAGGAATATCTCTGCCCCTTGGAACCCTCGGCGGCCGAAATGCCGAAATGTTGAAAGGGATGATCGGGAATTTTACCGAAAAAGAATTTCAGATTTTGCAACTTCGTGGATCCTGATGCAAGTTCCTTGACTCTTCAACTCCCGAAACCCGAAATGTCGAAATACCGGGAACCAGGATTTCACAAGTCAAGCATCCTGTCCCTTCACTCTTCAAGCCCCCGGTTGCCGAAATGCCGAAATGATGCAATATCCTAGCGTTCGATCCACGACTCACAATAGCTCCTGAGATCTACGGCCCACGTTCGATCTCGGTATTTCGCTATTTCGTGATTCGGGGTTTCGGGAGACAAGGACCTCTATCGTATCCCTGTTCCTTGGAACTCCTAGTTGCTAAAATACCGAAGTGCCGAAATGTCGAAATGCCTTGGCGTTCGATGGACGACTCATGATGGTCCCTGAGATCTATGACTCAGATCTCTTCCTTGTCACTGACCTCCTCGCAACTCCCCTTAATCCCACGATTGGTGGTATTTCGTGACTCTCCTCGAGAGTTCTCCACCGTTTGTTCAGATCTCCGAGATCTCCCCTCCTGGATCTACACAGTGTTAATTCTTGCGCTTCTCCCTCAAATCGGATGGTCTGCGGGATCTTCCGTCACGATCCAATGCTCGATGGTGTTCTTCCTCCTGAGCTTCTTCTCGCTTCAAACTTAAAAGAATTTCTAAGTTCTCGAAGACTCAATCTTCGCTTCTTCTAGGGAGATGGGTTTTCCTGGGTCTCGATAACGCTTCTCTAAAACGCTATTCCTCCTGAGCTTTACCTCAGGTATGCCTCGAATTCCTATGCACTCCTTGCATCCAAGGGATTTGATGATTCGGATCCAAGGGGTTTCTCACAAATAAATTCCTCTTGATCTCTTGGTGTTCTCTCTTTGCTCGATGCACACCTTATAGAGATTCAATGAAGAGAAAAAATTGAAACTAGGAAAATTCACAGCTCCCTCTACTTGTTCATGAAAACAGAAAACAATAGGAAAATGCACACAGTCAAAACACCACACATTTGGATCAATTTTCCATTCTGTTATATTCACAAGTGCCCAATGGCTACATATTACATTCAAAATTATAGTGACTCAAAATTTTTTTCTCCTTCTAACCTGCAGTCCTCTCTTACAACAATTTTTTCTCTGTATTCCCGCTCTCTCTGACTGGGTGCCTAAACTTCTACATAAATCAAAGATGTTTCTAGGGTTTCCCCTGGCTACTTTCCTACTCTAAGATTCATCCTACACTATCTTAGTTCAGTCACATTCCAGAGCCGAAGTGGAAACTCCTGCTTTGTTTACAATTTTCAAAATGTGCCTCAAAGGGTAAAATTCGACATCAGTTCAAACGTGCCACCAAAGGTGAATTCTGGTGCTGAGTGAAGGCGAATTTCAAAATCAACTACAACTGTCAATGTTTAATTTCAGGAAGGACTCACACATGTTGAGTGGTCCTGCCTCTGTGCGCTTGCCAACGATGCTCCTGCAACATACTCCCCTTGACAAAAATTCATGGACTCCTGTCCATGAGCTCCTCTATTGATTTTCCCTTCTTCTGGATATAAGCTTCATTTTCCCAACTGGCATATTCTATTGGGTGTCCCTTCCATTTGACCAGATACTCAAAATAAGTCTTCCTCCTGGTCTTTTTGCTAATCCTCTGATCAACAATTTTATCCATCTGCGGCTTTTTTTCTACAGGCATCTATTTCTCCCACTGAATCCTTCCTTGATCTTCTGACCCTTCTGTGTCATCATTCCTCTAAGGATACAGGTATGAAACATTGAATATGGGTGAAATGCCCATACCATCTGGCAACTCGATCTCATAGGCGTTTGCATCAAACTTCCTCAAGATCTTATAGGGTCCTATCTTCGTCACCTTCAATTTGTTATATGTTCCCATAGGGAACCTTTCCTTCCTGAGATGTGCCAAAACCCGATCTCCCACTTCAAATTGAAGTTCCCTGCAATGTTGATCAACCCTGTGCTTTTATTTCTGGTTAGAACTTTGTAATTGTTCCTTGATTCAACTATGGAGTCTCTGCATTTCAACAGCAAAATCCTCTGCTCCAATGCTTTTTATCTCTCCCTGTTCCAAGTATCTCAATTCAGAAACTCCCCTGGGTTTCATTCCATAGAGTATTTGGAATGGGCTCCTTATAGTGCTTCTATTTGGTGAGTCATTGTATGCAAATTCTGCTTGTGGTAGAATCTGATCCCACTGGTTATGGATTTCAGTAACTAGGCTTCTCAATAAGTTTCCCAAACTTCTATTTACCACCTCAGCCTGGCCATTTGTCTAAGGGTGATAAGTTGAGCTTAAGGACAAATTTGTCCCCATCTTCTTCCACAACATCCTCCAAAAGTGATCAGAAAATTTTGTGTCTCTGTCTGAGACAATGCTCCTGGGTAGGCCATGAAGTCTCACAACTTCTCTGAAAAACATATTTGCAACATGTGTTTCATCACTGGTCTTCTGGCATGGGATGAAATGTGCCATCTTTGAAAATCTATCCACCACCACAAATATGGAATTGAATCCTCTTTGTGTTCTTGGCAATCCCAACACAAAATACATACTTATTGCATCCCAAGGTCTCTCTGGTATTGGCAATGGTTGATACAATCCAATGTTCTGTCTTTTCCCCTTTGCATGTTGGCAGATTCTACATCTGTTCACCAACTTTATCACGTCTTTTCTCAAACCTGGCCAATAGTATGAACTGCTCAACTGTGCAAACATTTTATCATGGTTGAAATGTCCAACCAATCCTCCATTATGCTTCTCCTTCAAAAGATTGTCCCTCATTGAGCATCTTGGTATGCACAATTGATTTCCTCTGAACAACAATCCTTCCTGAACCATATACTCTATCCACTAACTTCTATCTCTCAATACAGGGTTTGTACATGCTTCATAGGCCTCTTGAACACTGTATCATCATAATACATATCCTTAAGGTGTTCAAACCCCAAGGTCTTCACCTGGAATTCCTACAGAATTAAACATCTCTTGCTTAACGCAACGTCAAATTTGTTAGTATTCCCAGCAATATGTTTTATGACTAAAGTAAAATTTTGCATAAATTCAACCCATTTTGCATAAATTCAACCCATTTTGCATGTCTCTGATTCAGTTTTTCTTGTCGGGTTATGAATTGTAAAGCTTGGTTATCGTTGTACAAGACAAACTCTTGTGGGACAAGATAATGCCTCCATTCTTCAAAGCTTGAATTATGGCATAAAACTCTTTGTTGTATGTGGAGTATTTCCTCTTAGTCTCATTCAGCTTATCGCTGAAATAGGCAACAGGTCGATTGTCCTGACTCAGAACTTCTCCTATTTCAACTCCACTTGCGTCACATCTTATCTGAAATGTCTTTTCGAAATTCGAGAAGACCAAAATTGGTCATTCTATTATCTTCTCCTTTAGTATATTAAAGCTCTTTTCAGCCTCCTCTGTCCATTTAAAAGACTTGTGTCACTTCTTCATTGTATCCATCATTGGTACACAAATCCCACTGAAGTCTCTAATGAACTTTCTATAAAAACTTGCTAAACCATGAAATCTTCTTACCTTGAACATGCTCCTTGGTGACGACCATTCTCTGATTGCTTTCACCTTCTCTGGATCCATCTTTAGTTCATTCAAAGAGATCACGAAACCCAAATAGATGAGTTTTGTCTTCATAAAAGAGGATTTCTTCAAATTGATCAGCAGCTTCTTCTGTTGTAGCCTCCTCATTACTAGCGTTAGGTGTCTCAAATGCTCCTCTTTAGTCCTGATAAAGATCAGTATATCGTCCAGATATACAACCACGAACTTGCCAATGAAATCTTTCAGAATTTCATTCATCAGCCTCATAAAAGTGCTTGGGGCATTCGTTAAGACAAATGGCATAACCATCCATTCATATAGACCTTCATTCGTCTTAAAGGGTATTTTCCATTCATCACCTTCTCTCATCCTGATCTGGTGATATCCACATTTCAGATCTATCTTGGAAAATAAATTTTATCCACTTAAGAAATCCATTAAGTCATGCATTCTTGGTCAAGGGAATTTGTACCTGATGGTGATCTTGTTGATGGCTCTTGAGTCTGTGCACATTGTCCATCCTCCATTTTTCTTTGGGCTTAACATAGTTGGTACTGCGCATGGGCTCAAACTTTCTCTGACTAAACCCTTATCCAGCAATTCTTGGACTTGGTTCCTCACCTCCTCATTTTCTCGAGGTGTTAATCTGTACGTTGCTTTGTTTGGCATGCTTTCTTCTGGTATCAAGTTGATATGATGACTGATACTCCTGATGGGTGGCAATGTGTTTGGCAACTCATCCACCACTATATCAACGAAATTATCCAGTAGCTCCTAAACTTCTTCAGGTAAATCATCCACTGATGTACTCATAAGTATGACTCTGGGCATCCTCACCATAGTGAACTGCATCTTCTGTTCTTCCTTGACTTCTTTCAGGAGTTCCTTCCCACTCATGAGAAGTATGCTTGTGCTGGCTTCCTCTTTCGCTCTCTTCTCCTCCATTGGCAGCAATATATGCGTCCTACCATTCTTCTCCAATGTATATGTATTCTTTCTTCCATCATGAATGAAATTTCTATCAAACTTCCATGGTCTTCCCAACAGAATGTGGCATACATCAATGGGAATTACATTACATAGGATTTCATCTTTATATCCTCCTATTTTAATTTCAACCAGGCATTGTTTAGCAATCGTTACTTGGTGTCCTTTTTTCAGCCATGAGACTTTGTCTGGCCTTGGATGTGCAGTTGTCTTCAGCTCCAATTTCTCCACCATCTCTATGGATAATAGGTTGTCAGTACTCCCACTGTCAATGATTACCTTTCATACTTTATCCTTAATCTTGCAAGCTGTCCTGAAGAGACTGTTTCTCTGTACTAGCTTTTCAATTTTTTCCTCTGGTTTTAAGAGAACTTTTCTCAACATCAGGGATGCTCCATCCTCTGCTCCTTCTGCCTCAACATTTCTTCGTTGTGCTTGTGAAATGTCAACTTCTCCTCCTTCCTTCTTCTTCTCGGGACATTCCCAAGACATGTGCCCTTTCTTTCCACAGTTATAGCACCTTACTCCTCCTCTGCCTCTTCCTCTGGAAGAGTTTCTTCCACCACTTTGTCTTCCTCGTGAAATTCCTCCTCGTTTTGAGTGATTGTGTGGTTTCTCAGCCTCATCCTTAGACTGATGTGATATGTCATGGTTAAATCCCTTACTTTTTCTAGGGATCGAGCCTTTACCTCTTCCTCGCTGGTTCTGTTTTCTGGCCAGCTTCTCCTCTACCCAAAGAAAATAATAAAGAAGGCCCAAATCGTTCATCTCGAACTCCTTTTATAGGTCATCCTTGCATGAGTGTATAAGCTTCTCATCACCAGTCAGTTGAAATCATCAACATAAAGAAAAATGATTAAAATCTTACCCTCCACCACTGATTTTTCGACTGGTCTTGGGACAATTTCCCATGCATTGTTTTTTATAATGGAGTCATACTCCTCCACCATTGCATCAACCCAAGTGGGATCCTACACTACTTCCTGAAAGGAAGATGGGTCAGTCACAATACATTTTCTCATGCGAGCCATGTATCCAGTAAATCAATCAGGAGACTATCTCTATCTGCGATGTGAAGTAGGGGCTCCTGCATTCTGTGCAACATCTAGTATCAATCTGTCAGCTTCCGTGGTGCACTTTCTTCCATTTATGATTGATGGATCTACATGAGTTGTTTCCTCCACTCCATGAACCTCCTTATGTGGCTGATTCACATCTTGAGACTCATATTTGGGAATCAACAGTTCCTCTTCTGCATGCAAGTCTATCTCCCTCTCAAGTGAGAACCACATTTCTTTCCCCTCATCGAATTTTATATCCCATCGCATAACAGTCATCTTACTGTTCGACAAATACACATGATAATTTTGGGGTGTTTCTGTGTACGCCACAAATATCCCAACTTCAGTAGTCAGTTCCATCTTCTTCCTGGAATCCTTGGTCACATACACATAAAAAAATGAGCTAAAAATTTTAAAATGATAAACATCAAGTTTCTTACCAGTGAAAGCTTCTTCAGTTGTACTCATGCCAAGTATTCTATGAGGAAAGCATTTTTGCACATAAACCACATTATTGCATGTTTCTACCACAAATGCATTGGTAGGCCCTGATCATGCAACATCGCTTGTGCAACACCCACGATTGTTCTATTCTTTCTCTCTGCAACCTCATTTTGCTGTGGGTTATGAGGCGCTATGAGTTCTCTTCGAATTCCTTCTCTGTTGCATAAGCATTTGAATTTGTTAGAGATGTATTCTCCACCATTATCACTCCTTAGAGATTTCACTTGCTTCCCCGACTCTTTCTTCACCAATGATTTAAACTCACAAAACTTTGAGAATGTTTGATCCTTCTTCTGTATGAAGAATATCCAACATTTACGAGAAAATTCATCAACAAAAGTAACATAATACCTATGTTTTATTGTTGAAGCAACCGAGAATGGTCCACACATGTCTGTGTGAATTCTCTCCAGGATCACTGAAGCACGGTTCTCATTTTCATGAAAAGTGGACTTTACATACTTCCCCAGGGCCCCTTGGAAGTCCAGTAGATATTTGTTGCATGATCTTCAAGGCTTCATGATGAGGATGGCCCAATTTGCTGTGCCATAATTCACCCTCATCCTGGCTCACCACTTTTTATTCCTTGCCCACCATGGCACTGCAACCATCTAGCTTCAACATGTATAGATTCTTAACTCGAATCCCTATCTTCTTGACTTGACCCATTGCTTTATGTCACAGGTAGGATTTTCCACCGCTTAAAGTAACGTCACAGCCTTTGTCCTCCAACATTGCGACTGAGACCAGGTTTTTCTTCAGACCTGAAACATGCATAACATTTTTCAATTGAGATGGTTTACCTGACTCCCTCTGAAAGGTAATAGTACCAATACAAGTCGCATTGTATCATCCATCATTTCCCATCTCTATATGCATTCTGAAATCTTTCTCCTCCAAGTCACTGAAAGACTCTTTATCTCCCGTCATGTGGTAGGAAGCAGCACTGTCCAAATACCACACCAATCCTGATGCACTTGAATCCATGCATGCGATCAAAGAGAAGACAAGTTCAAATTGTGAGACAAGAGCCTCACTAGTTGCAGCTCCAGCAACCGTCTTGTTCTTCCTCTTCTGTGGACAGTTAGTAGCAATATGCCCATGCAGTGAAAACAATTCACTGTGGACAAATCCAACTTATTGACTTTAGACTCGGATTTTGAATGGAATTTCTTCCCTTTCCCTTTCCTTGCCTTGGCAGTCAAAGCACAATCCTCTTCATCATCACGCTTTGATGAAGATTCATCTCTGGTGTTTCGCCTGAAT
>JASDQU010244626.1:13384-33148 GCA_032191745.1 Picea mariana
AACCTTCCACATTGCATGTGGTGTGGCTTTCCCGTGGAGACTTGAGACAATGTGGTATCGTAGTCCCTCCAAAAGAATCCTCCTCGCCTTTGCAGCTTTCTTTTTCCATGCATCAAGATTTGCAGTGTCTGTCGCATCCGGCTTAGGAACATCTTTGTCAATATATTCCTTCAAGCCATTGTCTTTGAGTACTTCCTCCATCATGTTCTTCCAAGAAATGTAGTTCGAGCTGCCCTCGAGTGCATACTGCAACCTCAAGCCATTGAAATCCATTTCGATCTTGAATCAAATGTAGCACCAATAAAGTCCTTCTGCAAATTCGAATTTTATCCAACCATAAACTCAACTGCTGCAATCCTTCTTGCCCCGGGAGGTTCACACCTGACCAATTACTAGCTCGAGGAAGTTTGCATCTCACCTGTGTATATCCTATGAACCTTATGAGAGAGTTCGCACTATAATTCATTATGGGGTGAGGGAGGTTCGCACCTCTCCTTTAAGTAGGGTGAGAGAATTTATGCTCTCAGAAATGCATGAAGTTTTCAGTACTATGCTGTCGCACCCTGCTAGAGACGGGACTTGCGAAAATAATATTGTTTTCGCACCTCACTTACGTGGCTTCGTGGCTTTGATACCATGTAGAAATTTCAATACAATTAATGTATTTCCTGCGATTCCCCTGATCTAACAATTATATGCCACTGTTAAATACATAATTGCTTCTACTAATATTCTTGTGGAAGTTAAACCATGATCACAAAGTGAAATATCAAGAACACATAACACATAATTTTTATAGGGAAAGCATAAAGCTAAAAACCCCACTATCATATATTATGTATATCATGGATCATGAAACAATCTCATACAAAACTCTAATCCAAGAGCTCTCAGTACAATACAATCGTTTCACACTGTCATACAAAAATTGACAAATTCATGTGCCAATATTTTGTCTCCAGACAACCTGCCTCCTCTACACAATCCCTGCAATTAGAATTCTCACAATGAATTTGAATTTCCTATTTTTCACATGCTCATTAGCATATCCATTGCATGTGTGATTGCATGAGTGCACTTCACTCAGATTACAACTAATAGTCAAACTGTCCCTTTCACTTGTTATCTCAATTGGGTCTCCACTGGATCTGACATGCATGTAGTTAACCGTGGAGAATCTTCAGTTGCATGTGAGTTCACTGATTGTGAATTAATTGATAATTAGTTCACTGAACTCTCACTAGTGTAAGTTCATTTACAACTAGTACAACTGGGCTTAACTCACTTAATTGAGTTAAACTACTTCACAACTCTCATAACTACACTTATAACTTTGTTACAACTTCAAGTCACCTCCATGTCTTACCAGTCAACCTTTGAACTCGAATTTCCCATAGTTAATTGATTTTCCATTTCAGTTAATTATTTCAAGTAATTATGAGATAACAAATTAATATTTATTGTCCAATTTATTTAAGGGAAAAGTAAATTAGACACATGTTTCTTGTTGACTTTTCAATAGTCTTGGTCAAGAAAGGTAGAATGAGGAAAGTGAAAGTTAATTAGATAATTCTTTGCATTAATATTGATTTATTTCTATATTGTACTTATTTAATTTTTATTTAGCTTCCATGATAAATTATTATTTAATCTTTACTCTAATTACTAATTTTTATTCCTTTTTCATATAGTTGGTTGAGAGTGGGATGCACTAAATTTATACATTGCAAACAATCTTGATTGGATGAAAGTGTGGATAGATCGATGTAATATACAATGTAATGGTAGGTTATAATGGGAAGGGGTGGCTACTTTTCTTAAAGAATCTCATCGTAATCAAGATACCAATATTACTCAAAGGGACATTGATTTAGCATATGGTTTAAAAGATAAACATGCAAGCATATTATTCACCCACATCATGTTTCAGTTATTTTCCATTATATTAATCTAGATCATGGTGTGTTTCTTTTAGAAAGTTTTACTAAGTCTAAATATCATGTTTATTCATTGACAAATATGCATTTTTACATGTGGGGCATATTGAATTTGAACCACAAGGTATGTGGTGCAATGGTCGTAAATTTTTCATCAAAAAGTTGGACGATAAGAAGAAAACCTTTGATTCTGGGATAACTGTAGTCTTTTAGGTCACTAATGATTCCTCTAGAAGTGACAAGCATCCAACAATATCTGAAAATATATATTATGGGTATTTGAATGATATAATTGAGTGTGACTTTAATTCCTTGAAGGTAGTTCTGTTGGAGGTTAAATAGTACATGTTACAGATGAATGACTGTGATCTTAATTTTTTTTCTATTGAGCATTTTAATGGGTTTACCATGGTTAATACAAGGATTTTTGAGCTGGGTACAAAAACTTATGCTCTTCCAAGCCAATGCAAGAAGGTATTTTATTCATAGGTTCCAGGTAAAGTAGGTTAGTTGTAAGTTGTTAGATATGATCCAAGAGGAAGGCCTAGAAAGTATAATGTACCAGAAGAAGATGATATTGAAGAAAAATAAGATGCATAGGAGCACAAGGTAGATGTACCGTCAAATGAATAAGCCGAAGAAGTTGAGCTAGATGTAGATGACAATGTTCTCGAAGATCATATTGAAGATCATATTATTGAAAATGACTTTGATGATGATGATGTTGATATGGACAATCCTTTCAATGTCAATTATGAACCATATGATTTAGATGTAGACATGGATGAGGGATTAATTGATCAATGATATTGCAGAAATGATGAAATGTAGGAGTTATGTGATCGTTATATCTTTTTGCAGTCGTCATCATCATTGTCATCATGGTCATGGTCATCATCATCTTCATCTTCATGGCATCATCATCGTCATCATCATCATCATCATCATCATCATCATCATCATCGTCATCATCATCATCATCATCATCATCATCGTCGTTGTCGTCGTCATCGCCATCGTCATCATCATCGTCATCATCATCATAGTCATTGTTATCATAGCCATTGTCATCATCATCATCATCATCCTCATCATCATCGTCATCGGCATCATCATCATCGTCGTTAATATGGTCATGGTCATCATCACCATCATCATCATTGTCAAGGTCATCATCATCCTCATCATTGTCATTGTTGTTTTCGTCATCATCATCATCATCATCATCATCATCGCCATCATCATCATTTTCATCATTATCATCATCATCATGGTCATCATCATTGTCATCATCATTTTCACAGTCATCATCATCGTCATCATCCTGATCATGGCTATCATTATCATCGTCATTGTCATTGTCATCTTCATTATCATTATCATCGTCATGGTCATCATCATTGTCATAATCATCGTCATCATCATTGATGTAGTCATCATCATCATTACCATTGTCATCACCATGGTCATCATCGTCGTCATCGTTTTCATTGTCAAATTCATCATCATAATCATCATCATGGTCATCATCATTAATGTCATCATCATCGTTATCGTCATCATCTTCGTCATCATCTTCATTGTCATGGTAATCATCATCATCATCATCATGATTTTCATAGTCGTCATCATCATCATCATCATCGTCGTCATCAACATCATCATCATCATAATCGTCATTGGAATTTCCATCATCATCATCATTTCCATTGTCATGATCATCATCATCATGGTCATCATCATCGTCGTCGTCGTCATCATCATAATCATTGTCATCACCATGGTCATCGTCGTTGTCATAATCATCATCGTCATGATGATCACCATTAATTTCATCATCATCCTCATCGTTGTCGTCATCATTGTCATTTCCATTTTCATGACCATCATTGTCATTTCCATTGTCACGATCATCATCATATCTTCATCATCGTCATCGTCATGATCATTTTCATCATTATCGTCACCACCATAATCAACAATAATTTCCACTGAAATCAACTACTCATTCCTTGTATGTTTCAACCCTAACAACTTAAGGTAGGTTCCAACATATCTAGGGTAAGGGAGGCATCATCCCCCATGAGGGTGCTAGGTCTATTTGTTATGCATATTTCATTGTTTTATATTTATAATTGCAGATATAATGTTTATTGGTTATATCTAGGGTGCAATTCATTTTGCACATGGATCACTATTAGAGGACTATCACAACTCTACACTTTAGTGCAAAGAGATTCATCATCTACAACAATGAGTTCCAAGTGAGCTATATTCCTTCTTCCATTTCCATTCCTAGTAGTATGGATTCTATCTCACTAAAGGAACTATTGATTAATTAACCATAGTGAGTTTCTCCAATTTACTTTTCTAATTTTTGGGTAAAACTTAATTGATCTACCGATTGGAGACCAATAAGCATCACTATTAGAACCATTTTTATTTCACCAATAATTGAAAAGGTGACCTCTTCATACTATCATATTAATATGTGTTAACATGTTCCTAAACCCTTAACAATATCAATTTTAATATGTGTTAGGAGGTCGGTGGGTTCCAAGGCTTAATTTGAGCTTGGAACTGATCAAATCTTAATATTCTGACTTTGATGAAAACTCACTACTTAGTGTCCCCAATTACCCCACATTATGGGTAAATTTTCAATTTTAGGCTGCTCTATAAGCCTTTAAATGAGGCTTCCCAAGGATCACAACTCTGCATACTACACTCCTTCCAGTCTATAAAAAAAATAAGAAGAAAACCTCCTCAAATATTCTCCTATTCAATATTTGATCAAATCACCCTCCTTAAATCAATCACATGAAATGGATTAATTCTCCTTCTAGAGTGATCCATATCTCCTAGAAATTTTATAATATTTCACAATTCATATTCAAACTTTATAAAGATATCTAGTGCATTCTTTATTTTCAATGGTGCAGGGCGCTATATAAATCATAGCCCCTCTCTCCAATAGAACCTTTCTTTGTAACCAATGGATTTCAACTAGGTGTGAAGGTATTGTTCCTTAGCTCAGATTCTGAAGGCGCTTCTCTCTACTCCAGGTGACTATACACTATGGCCATGAGCTAATCCTCGAGTGCTTAACTTGATATCCTCTCTCCAAAGAACCAAAATCCCTGACCAAAGACTAAAACAAATGGAGCTTAATATTACATTGAATATCCTTGGGATGATCAACGACTCATACTTAACCATTCGTTGAGTTGATGGTCCATGTTATTTCACAAATGTAAACATGTCTTTTTATCACATGCTAAATGGAACGTGAAAACACATGATTCCACCACGTGTTTCTTGGGATCGTCAAAGTTTACTTTTTTTTCAGATTCAACTCCTCATTAACACTCTTCAAACTATGAACACAAAGCAACTCACCACCATGTATTTATCCTCTTTGTCACAATCTGACAATGCATGATCCTCCCATGCTTGGACCCAAGCACTTCACCATCTCTCAAATCTACGACCTTAGATTACAGTTGACTAAATCTTATGGTATTTAATTATTAGATCTTACGACGTGGACTTCATATCCATCTCCAATATGATGATCTAGTGTCAACCTTTCATAGATCAATGAATCCTGTTGAACTTCAATTTCTTTAGTTACTTCCTACACTCGATTTCCTGATATCTCGACGAGTAAGGATCATTGATCCTAAAGTGATCAATGATCATCGATTTGATTTCATCATTTTGGTTTGAAGAGATCAATTTAATCCTCCATGAGGATTTCTCCACAACATGCACACACAACCTATATTGAACTCTTGACCACAATTACCATAAATATGTCAGAGACTTGTAACACCAATTCTATAGAGATTTTAACACACACACAATGCAATCATCAAAGTATTTCTCTATCCAATCATACTCGAAACATATTACTTCTCATATCTGTATTAATCATATTTGCAACCATTGTACATTGTTTACAAAAGTAACCCGTGCCTTATTGGTATGATTACCTAATCGATGGCCTACATCCCTCATGACCCGAATTCTCATATTCTTGGCCACCAACCTCTCTCTAGCCTGATTATACCATCAATGGCCAACACTCGAATGCCTCTCAAGGATCACAATATTATACACAAGGATTATGAACAAAATTAGTGTAGATCCACCAAATTCTCTAACAACTCACAAGGATCCTAAAATATCCACAAAGCATTCAAGAGGAGCCCCAAACCTCTAAAATATCTCTAATATATCTCACTCATCCTAATATCTCTCAAAATAATCACACAACTCTCTAGATCCATGAAAGTCTTCATGATATCTCTAACAAACTTAAAATCCTCATGTTCCTATATATTAGAGAACTTTTACAAATACTCATTCTTATTAATAAAATATATCATATGCCTCTTCTCTAGAAGTAATTAAAAATGTAGAAATATTACAAATATTCAATTAAGGAACCAACTCCTTTAGTAACTGAAGACCCCCCTAGGTCTTATCAAATGAGTTTGATATTGGAGACATGATGCTCCTCCATCAGAATCCATAGGAATAAAATGTTCATGGTCTCCTAATCATGAGTTCCTTTTGTTAAAGTCTTCCTGTATCCAAAATATAATACTCCAAATGTCTTCTTGCTTTGCTGCAATGTCTCCTTGTTGTCCTGTTGCATTGTTTCTTACTGTAAATTTCCTGGATCCCAAATATAATTATGCAATACTCCTCCTTCTTTGATGATGTTAATTTATTCAATCAACAGTACTCTAATGTTTATTGATCTCCTCACCTCAGTATGTATTCCATGAGACACCTTCATCATCCACTTCCTCATCAGTTCCACCTCTATGTCCAACTTTTCCTCTAGTTGGTACATGCTCTGCAATCTGCTATTGTTTCCTTATTGAACTTTGCTATTATTGTTGTCCACTGGTTGCTGCATCTCCTCCTCTTTTATATATTCATGATTCTTACTCCCCTTTTCATTCATTACCCTATTGATTGACACCTTTCTTTGCTTCTTAAAATGAGTTTGAGTCAAGTATGCAATTCCTCCACAATATTTAGTTCTTACATCTTTAGCCAGCCATTCCTCCAGAAATTTCAGTTCATCCTCAAAATTCATCAACTCTAAATGTTGAATTTGAGGTCTGCCTTCCCCTTTAAGAAATAGTTTAGGTTGTATTTCTCTGATTACCATTTAATGTTCATCATTTTTTCTATGCCTACATCCTTCAATTTAATTTGAGAATTAAAATTTACCTCTACCTCATTAGGTACTAAAAACACTTCTTCTTCACCGCTAGGCACGTGTGAACATGTCTTTTCTTTGGCTGTACTTTCTTGTTTCCCTGACCTAGGTCCTTTCAGTAACTCTTAGAGTAACAATGGATCTTCTTTGAAATGTGTTAGCACTATATCTGAGTTCTTCTCTTCAGCCTTCCTTTGGCCATCTTCTCAAGCCAACTCTTCATTTCTTTCTGCAACAACAAATTTCTGCAGCTGTCTTTCAACAATTCGAGTGGAAAAATGTGTATGGCCCCCTTTTGGCTATCTTTATGAGACAATGTGGCCTCATCCTTCATCATAATGATTTGATACATTTATTTTTCTTCCTTCATATTCATGAAAAATTGAGATGATTGTTCATCACCTGTAAATTCTGCAACCACACACAAAACATTAGTTTTAAAAATATTTGATTATTCAGCCTCAATTAATCCTTCTCTCAACATATCCTCATGTCAATATGAACTCTCCAAAGAGTTAATGAGACTTCATGAAAGTCTCTCATCTTCATCAAGGATATCTCCTTTCTCTGGTTCACAAAAGTGAACTTCTTCCTCTGTCAATGCCCTCTGTCTGAACTCAACTCCTTTGAGTTCCTCCTCCTTCTCCTAAGCACTCAACATGTGCTCCAAGATCCTCAAGCTTTTCCTCAACTGATTCAAAAAACATTGCACTATTGGCCACTTGACCATTTTCACTTCCCATCCTCATCTTTGGTTCTCTACAATCTTCCTCTGTAGCAACATCTATATGACATTTATCCTCTTCTTTAGCTCATCCATCTCTCTGTCATACTTCTCTTGACTCATCCTATTTATTCCATTTATATTGACATATTTCTTTCCTCTGTTGTGGCTTCTTTATGAACCTTTGCAATGACTATCAGTAGTCATTGTCTTCATCTCCCCGTGAACTTTAATTTGTCCGCTTGTGGACTACACTTAATTCCCTCTTAGCAAGTATTCATACCTGCCTCTCCATACCTCATTAATCTATTCTCCCCGAGCTTGACTTTTGGTATACTTGGTTATTTCTCCTATAACCTCTTGAGAAACGTCTATTCCTCTTGGCTTATGTAGATCCACTTCTCTTTCAGAACATTTAACTTGTCCTCCTCATTCTAACCTCAGCTAGAATGTATCAGGTCCTTGCCACAATTTTCTCCAAGATCTCAAATTCTCTTCTCATGCATTCAAGAACACAAATGGTTCTCTATTACAACATTCTAGTTGTCTTATGCTATCTATTGTCCGCTTCTACCTGTAAACACAAATTCTCAAAACCAAAGTTAATATAAAACACATTAGTCAATACCTTCAATATCTTTACATGATCTTGTCTTCCACATCTCTTCATTTGAGTGGAAAATTATCGATCATAATTTGCCTCTTTCAATCCCCCTCATGCATTCAAATAAAATTCTATGCTATTGGTATGCTCATTCTGCTTACAACTTCACCTCTGGTATCCTCTCAAAGTAAAAATCTATCTTTTCTCAATAACTTTTAGAATACCTCTGTATTTCTATCCTCCAAAGGAAAAAAATAATTATAACAAATTTCCCTTGTCTTTTTGACTTCATCACTCTGTCTTCAACCTATTTCTTGCAGTTCAAGAGAACACATGTTATGGATTTCTTCTCTAAAAGAAATCTCTCTAATTCCTTTTCTAACATGTGGATGAGAAGATTATTTTTCCTTTGCATTAGTGTCACTGTAATGATTCCTACAACATTTAAATGAGCAATTGACTTGCTCTGATACCAAAAATGATGAAAACACACTACCTGGTGTCCCAAATTACCCCGCAGTAATGGCATATTTTCAATTTCAGGCTGCTCTATACCAATTAAAATGAGGCTTCCCAAGGATCGTTGCTTTACACACTACACTCCTTGTGGTCTATAAAAAAAAAAGACTAAAACTTCCTTAAATATTCTCTTGTTCAATATTTGATCAAATCGCCCTCCTTAAATCGATCACATGAAATGGATTGATTCTCTTTCTAGTGTAATCCATATCTCCTGGACATTTTTTAATCTTCCACAATTCAGATTTGAACTTTATAAGGATCTCTGGTGCGTTCTTTGTGTTCAATGGTGCAGGGCACTATATCAATCATATCCTCTCTTACCAATAGAACCTTTCCTTATAACCAATGACTTTCAACTTGCCACCATGGATTTCTCCCCTTGGTCACGATCTGATGACGCAGGCTCCTCCCACACTTGGAACCAAGCACTTCACCATCTCTGAAATCTACGACCTTGGATTACAGTTGACTAAATATGAGGGCCTTTAATCATTAAATCTGGAGATGTGGACTTCATATCCATCTCCAATATGACGATCCGATGTCAACCATTCATAGATCAACGAATCATGTAGAACTTCAATTTCTTCAGTTACTTCCTGCATCGATTGCTTGATATCTTGACGAGTAAGGATCATTGATCCTAAAGTGATCAATGATCATTGATTTGATTTATTCATTCTGGTTCGAAGAGATCGATTTAATCCTCCATGAGTATTTCTCCACAACCTGCACACACAACCTATATCGAACTCTTGACCACAATTACCATAAATATGTCAGAGACCCGTAACACCAATTCTACAGACATTTTAACACAGGCACACAGTGAAATCATCAAAGTATTTTTATAGCTAATCATACTCGAAACATATTCTTCTCATATTTGTATTAATCATGTTTTCAACCACTGTACATTGTTTACACAAGGCACCTGTGCCTTATTGGTCTGATTACCCAATGGATGGCCTACATCCCTCATGACTTGAATTCTCATATGCTTGGCCAACAAACTCTCTCTGGCCTGATTATACCATCAATGGCCAGGCCCTGAATGCCTCTCAAGGCTCACAATATTATACACAAGGATTCTAAACATAATTAGTTCAGATCCACCAAAGTATACAACAACTTCGAAGGATCTTCACAGATCCACAAAGCACTCAAGAGGATCCCCAAACCTCTCAAAGATCTCTAAGATCTCTCACTCGTCCTAATATTTCTCAAAATCTTCACACAACGCTCTAGATCCATGAAAATATTCATGAGATCTCTAACAAACTTAAAATCCTCATGTTCCTATATATTCGAGAACTTTTACAAATCCTCATTGTTATTAATAAAATATATCCTATGCCTCTTCTCTAGAAATTATTAAAAACATAGGAATATTATAAATATTCAATTAAGGAACCAACTCCTTTAGTAAATGAAGACCCCCCCAAGGTCTTATCAAATGAGTTTGATATTGGAGAAAGGATGCTCCTCCATCAGACTTGAACCGAAAACAAACGTTTATTGGGAACATGAAAAACCTAAAATTTTAATTTGTATTGTAAGTGATTCTTTTTCCTATTGAACTAATATTTACTATTTTTATGCCCACAGTTGCAATTTTACTACATTTTTGATACTTCAAATGGTTATATATCTTTGTCATATGAAATCTAATTGATGTGATTTTTTTGTGAAATTGGATATTAATAGGTCTTTTCAAGGTTGTTTTTATAAAATTGCCCCAAAAATTCAATCCTTGGTACATTCACGAGTGATTTTGAAACAACCATCATCAAAATATGATTTTTGGTAGTAAAACAAAAGAAAGAGATGATGATGGAAAGTGACGATTATGATTGTCATCAACGTCATCGTCATGAATAGGAATAGGAATGCCATCATGATCATCGTCATCGTCATCATCATAGTCATCGTCGTGCTCATTATCATCATCGACATCCTCGTCGTCGTTGTCACCATTGTTAATCAACATTGTCGGTGCCCTACTCATCATGATCGTCATCGTCATCATCATCATTGTCATTGTCATTGCAATCATCATCCTTGTCATTGTCATATCGTCATGATCGTCGTCATCAATTTCATACCATGTGTTGGCCACTCACAGTACATACACCAATTTTTGAAATCTTCCTTTTATATATATATATATATATATATATATATATATATAATATGTTATATATTATATATAATATATAATATATATTATATATATTGTATAATATATATAACATAAAATTGTATTCATGCAGGCCATTGTAACTGATCTCCATATCTTGATAGCCCTAGTTCCTGTCTCAACAAAGTATACTTTTGATCAGATATCCCCATAGCCCTAGTTCTCATCTCGACAAAGACTCTCAATCACATATCCCCACAGTCCTAGGCCCCGTCTCGACAAAGACTCTCGATCGGATATCTAGCCAGCCCTAGACTGGATTGACAAAGGAGACATAGGAGCCTGACTCGACAGAGGAGAGATGCCACCAAAATCGGTAAGTGACAGGGATGATTCACCCTGTAACTCTGTTTTGAATGCGTGAAAACCCACCATGGGAGATAATTCACCAAATCCACTATAATAGCTAGCTTGATAAATTATGCTACTACTTAATCAATTACAATATATTTCATCACGGATAGTCTTAAAATTGTTTATGACGAGGATGACAATCACATGGTATCTTGAGGTTTTTGTTCCTTATGTCCAACATTTTATGCAATTTATCCCTTTTTGCATGTTTTGTTGTTTTATCTTGTAGCACCAATGTAGTTTTAGCTTGTTGTCGTGCCATTGTGTATATGGTAAGGGATATCAAGAGCACTTTTGTTTGCCACTTCTACAAGTGAGTAACTATATTAATAAATTCTACTAAAATCATCATTAAAATCTTGTTTTATAGTAGCGTTGGCATGTCTAAAACATCTATTCCATATTTCCAACTTGTTCTCACCTATTACAACCAATACGACATCAAAATTCATTTTATAAACTTAGATATTACCTTCCATGGGATCCCACATAAGATCAATGATATATTGGTATTTAACGAACAAGTCTCCCAATAAAATTCTACTTTTAATCCTGGATATGTTACCTTTGCAACAAATAACAAATATTTAGTCAATTTGGGATCATACAAGACTCCATTAAATTCATTTTTCTCGACTCTCTAAACTGAAATATAACACTCCAACTCCATGAATTTCATGGCTATTAGCATCTTGTAATTGAACATTTTCATTAATACTTAAGTTGTGATAAGTCTCAATCCAATATATTTGACAAGTTATATGATGTGTTTCCTTAGAATACATTATTCTTCTTCCACCCAATCTTTTGATTTATTTTATGCCAACTAACAACACTATTACACTATCCCCTATAATCCATGCATCAATCATTATCACTTTCTATGTTCTCAACTTTAGCCAAGAGTACTTTCTCCTTCAATTTTTAAGTGACAATGAAATGAACCTCAATGTCTTCTCTTCCAACACTCATATTGTCTTCTCTTCCAACACATATTTATAATGCATAGAGGACCACAATAATGGTAGTTACCTTTCTTTTTTCCACCATTCCATTATTGTTTACCTAATTGTTGATATTTTCCTCTTAGGTTTTTTTTACATACATTCTAATCCCCCTAGTTAACAACCTTTTGTTGCCATTATCTACCTACATTATTCTTCTTCCACCCAATCTTTTGATCTCCTTTTTTCCAACTAACAACACTATTACACTATCCCCCATAATTCTTGCACCAATCATTTGTATTTCTTCTTAAAACAAACATCAACAACTATTTCAAAGATTAAGTTATCGTTATTTAGAGAAACAATTTTTAATGTATCATATGATTCTAGCAAAGATTTTAACAAAGTTTATCCTTTTTTATGCTTTGGAACTTTATTTTCATCCCTTGCAGTAGCTAATCCAGAATACAAATCCTTTAGTAAGACAATGTTTCCACTCATATTATTACCTTCTACATGTTCCCACAAATGGATAAGCATAAGGAAAATTGTCTTTCTCTCATAACCTTTAATTAGGTACTCTCACAAGTCCTTTCTTGTCTTTCAATTCTTATTATTCATTTATATATGTTCTAAAAGTGCAAGTTCAATGATAGATATTACCTTGTCCAACTATTTTTCCTAAGTACTTACTCCTCATTTGTGGTTTTTCCAATAGGATTTCTTATCACTGTTAGTAACCATGTCATGCATACCTTCACCTTTGATAACAATCTATATTTTTTTATGTTACAAAACAAATCCTTTTCCATTATATGTATCCACAAACCTAGATATCTTGCTAGTAGAAATCTCCACAATACCCATACTCCTCACAACAACAAATTCTAGTTGAGAGTGAACTTTCAATTCAAAAAACCAACCTACCCCTACTTTCTCTAATACAAAATCCCTTACGTAGTAGACACCACAAATTCTTGTATACATCATAGATTAGCCACTATCACGGGGGTGTCACATTGTTGACCATTATCTTATCACATTCATTCATAAAGGGGTTTTTTTAATTGTAAAACAATAAGGTTAATAAATTGTAGGTATTTGGGGGGATGTGGGGTCTTAGAGGGTTTATATGTATTTGGGGGTATAAAATGGGTATCTAGTGAAAATAAAAATTTCTTTTATTGTAAATATGTATTGGGAGGGGGGTGCAACAAAAGGATTTGGAAGATATTTATTAATATCTAGTGAAATTACGGGTATTCTTTAATACCACACGAACGAAGGCGCCATGTCATAGGTTCATAGAGTGAATACCCCGTGGCCACTATTCTATGCATTGGCATATGGTTGGCTCTCATACCATATTGAGGCCATAAATTGTAGAAGAGAAAATTCCTAAAAGAAAGAAACAAGGGATAGAACAAGACTAAAAACAAGGGAGGGATGCATTGTTTCACTATACACCAAAATGATGGCATTTGTTTATTAACTAGGTGTCTATATACAAGTTGACTATAAGTTCCTACAAGGATTATCTTCTCAATGGTTATCTACGACATAGGAATGACTTGTGGGTGCTATGTTGAACATATACATGAAGGAAATATCTTAACTCAATTATAGACTTCATATATCCAATGGGCATGGAGAAAAGTCAACAGAAATCAACGATTGACTTTGCTCCATGTCTCTTGGATGGACAAAATCTGCAATTGAGTTAAGTTCATGTAGAACTATTATGAATTCGAACTTCATAAAACCCAAACTTAACTAGATTGTAGATTCATGCTAGACGATAGTGATTTTTCTCTATATTTAAAGAATCTTGTCCATTATCTTGAGTATTTCCAACTACATGGGCTCTTGGTTGAAAGTATTGTGTATGTTTATAGAATAAAAATAGTGCATCTACAATTTCTATTACAAGTATTGAAGTAATTATGCAATTTGATTTGCTTTGGGTTGAGGTTTGGTTGTTAAGTTTGAGCATGGATTTAGTGTTTATTCGGTGAATCTATGAATTAGCTCAATCCTAGCCTTGAGATTTGCTTCTATGACCATACCAAAAAATACCTAGGTCATTATTTTTTTTGGTGTCATGGTCTATTCCAAGAATTTGATGCTTATCATTTTGGGTTTCATATTTGTCACAAACTTCATCTCTAGGAGTGTTTTTTTTCTAGTTCATTTGGACATTCACCTAGCCTTATCTCAATGAAATTTTGAACCCGTGTGTGTTTTATTTTCATGCCAAACTGGTCTCAAATCTGCATTATCATTTGTATGGGTGGGGATTCTAGCTCATCCCTATCCCGATTTCTTGGATATTTGATATATTTCTCATTGTTTTGTTCATAGCATGACTCAAGATTGTAATTGGTAGACGAGTTATCATTCTCACAGTGTCTTTGGCCTTGTATGTAGACTTGGTTATTTTGGATCATGGATATTGGATTTGTATTTTGTTTATGGGGCTTGTGTGTTAAGTTTCAATTACTCCACTACCCTTATTGTGCCTTTGGTCCATCTCTGTACTTTATCTTGTATCCAACTCTATTATTTGCAAAATATTTGACCTAGATGTTTTTTCTTCCTATCCTTTAGTCCCATCGACCTTGGTTCGACCTCTTGTTGACCTGCTCGTTCTCATCTTAGCCTAGAAAATTAACATGGATGTGTTTATTATCTTGGGTCTATGTTTGAGTCGCACAATGAACTAATGCCAAATTTATGTTGGTGTATTGGGTGCCTTTGATTACCTTATAGTTTGTTGGAAGGGTTATACTTATGGCCTTTATTACTGATCAACATGCATGCTTAAAATGTTTAGGGGGGCTTTATTTGAGTTGTACCGGCATTAGCTATTGTTCATTATCTCTCTCTCTCTCTCTATATATATATATATATAAAATTGAAAAAAAAAGAGAAACTCTGTTGGGATCATCCCTACTCATAGTTTGAACCGGACCACTAGATTTTTATTCCCTGACCCAACTTGTTTGTGAATCCTAGTAGGTTTTGTATTTTTTCCAAGCATAATTGTATTCAAGTCTTGTTGATCCTTCTTATTCTTGGTGGTTTTGTGTAGGATTTTATTAAATATATAGGGGCCCCTGGTGATAAAGTTGATTTCAAATTCAGGAAGCCAGATTGTGTAGAAACTATTGGAAGTTATGCATTTAAGAAAACAACAAAACCATTCCTAAACATCGATCTTGCAATGTGAATACCCAAGGTGAGTGTTTTATTTATGATTTTCCATGCTTTCCAATCCTTAATAGACACATTTGTTCCAATAAGACGACATATAAACGTTTCAGGTCACTTTCCTGCAATCAAATTAGCTTGACATATTTCTTTATTTGACAATATGTAGGCATGTTTTGATGAAAAATATTTTTTGAACCATCACTTTCATGCCAAAAGGCGTCTGTATCTTTTAATGATTAAAAATCATCTGAGTTCATGTTTTGTTGTTAAGAACATTGAATGGTCAACTTTTCAAGATGATGCCAGAAAACCAATTTTGATTATACATCACAGTTTACTCACCATACTTTTTTTTGAATATTTACAATAACAATAATATCAAAATATTGAGTATTTTAGATTGGTCATGTGTTATGGATAGTATAGATATGGATGTTATGATTATACATAAAAGATTAACCAATTTCCAAATGCATTTATTTATAGTTAAAATTCTGTCTTGATATTTTGGCCAACAATAGGCTACACTTTTGTAATTTGGAAATAGAATATGAATTATAAATCATGCTTGGTGAAGTGAGAGAAATGGGTGTGTTTTCTTTTATTCTTCGGTAATTAAAAGTGAGTTTTTATATTGCCCATACATAAAATATTTTACAAAATGGGAATTTCCATGTAATTCCCTTGATAATTCTATATTTTAGCCTTTATAAATACTTCCTTGATGGTTTAGGTTGGATAATTTAGGAATGTATTTATAATATGTTTTCCAAAAGAAATTACTTTGTACGTTGATCTTCTAAACTTCCATCTTTGCTCTGATTTCGTTGCTTCAATTTGCGTATCGTAGTCCCTTGGCTATTTTTCTTCTGACAATCCCTTGGATCCCTTGGAATAGATGGTATGTCACTCATTCGATATTTTATGCTTAATATCCATGTAGGTATCCTTCTTTTTGTTGAACCATTCATTATTTATAGGCTATGTTTCATATATACTTGTTTTTGTTAGTCTTTCAAAATGATTTTGTAGTTGTCCTCATAGTATACAAATAGAATCATTTGAAAAAGTGTAATAATGAAGATTATAATATTAATTCCACTTACCATGAAACAATAAGGGAACAATACCATCCTTACATGGGTTTTTTATACTAAAAAACATGTCCCATAGGTAGGGTCGATTGAGAGAGGCATTGTATATTTTTGTATATTGTGGGTTGTCCTATAAATGTTTCTATGTTTTAGGCCTTAATTATGGCAAAAAAAACTAACACATGGAAAACTGGTCCATGCCCACATCATTCAAATATGATTCTTTCCATATTTAAGTGGAATTCCCTTATCAATCATTTAAGCCAATTTTTGATATATTGATGGATGCTAAAAGTTTCTTTGACCAAATGCCCACATGTAAAGATTTCTTATGGACTGAAGTAATTGTAGGTTATGTTAAGCATGGATTTGCTAAGGATGTTTTAACTCTATTTTATCATCTGCAAAAGACTAGCATTCAACTTGACCATTTCACATTTATTAGTGTCTTTCCAACTTGTTCCAAATTTGGGCCTCTAGAACAAGGCATGTCACTCCACGAAAATAACAAGCAATGGGTTTCAATTAGGTTAGTTAGTAACCATGCAATAGTATATTTGTATGATAAATCTGGGGACATAGATAAATCATGTCATTTTTTTTTCAATATGCAAGAGCAAAACATCCTTCTTTGGATGAATAAGATTATGGGGTATAGATTCCATCTATTGGGTCGACACAATCAAAGCAATTATCAACTATGAAATCCAATTCAAGGATCATCATAGGAGGAAAATAAATGACTATATCATCATAATAATTGTGGTGATCACAAAGAACAACAATTGTTATGGTTCCTCTAATTATTCACTACTTGAATAGAAGGTTGACCTTGTGTCATGAGAAACTTTTAGAAAGCATCAACAACGAATAAGGTAAGTATACAATAAACTCGTTGTGAAATTTCATCTCCTCAATATGGGAAAATGAATTCTCTTTCAAGTCTTATTGACTAATCTCTTGGCTACTACAAATTTTCAAAGGAGGCACATAACCATTGACAAGAACAAATTAATAAATCTAGTTCGAGTTGCTCATCTTCCTCATGATGCTAAAAGTTTGCATCATACATGTGATCATTTTTAAACTCATTCCATTAATAGAATGCTGAGAGTCATCTATTTCCTTGCATCCCTCTGTGTTGGAATATATATCCTCATTATAACCATCATCACCATATGTTGCAATTTCTATAACTTAATGAAAGGATGTCTTATCTTCACAAGTCTCCTAGGAAGGACCATCATCATGATTAACTTCTTAAAAGACCCTACACACACACACACACACACACACACACACACACACACACACACACACACACACACACACACACATATATATATGAAGGGTCCTTTCCCATGCATGAGTAACATACATAGGGAACCACTGCAAGTTTTAGTCTACAAACAAAACCACTGTGGTCTCATACAACATCTAAATCTAATGATAATATCCATAGATATGATATAATGCATGCAAGACCTCATTTGAATTACCATTAAAACTAACCCATCATGTTTATTATTAGGGTAGGTAGGTAAGGTACTTGAATAAGTTCTTTTCATGGAACAAAAAACATAGTTAAAATTCGATTGTTTCCATGATTTTGATTTTCCTTAATATATTTTTTTGGATAATTTTATTGGAATTGTAAGTCAAAATATCTTATGAGTCCAAGAATTTGAGTTTTCTTTAAATCTAGTCTAAATTTGACCAAGAGGTGGTCATGTCGCATATACAAATATATGCAAGTCGAGATCATATGTGCATATCACAACTGTAGGGTTCTAAGTTGTAGACATTACTACAATTGTTGAAGATTATAATGTTCTCACTATGCCATGCGGGGTAACTTTTGTTGAATGCAATTTTGAGACATCATTCGCACCTAAAAAATATCGTAATTTTTGGCATTAATTGTAGCATATGATTCAAAGTTGAAGTCCTTTCTTCTACCAAATGGTTTCTATTACATGTCAAAATTCCTCACTTCGATAATGTCTCATTGTCATTGTCTCAAGTGTCACAAGTGTCGCAAGTGTCACAAAAGTCATATTTTCGTCTCACATGTGTTGTATTGTGGACGACATTATAAGAACACTTGGAACATCCTCTAAGACTTGCTATAAGAGGGAAATATATCATTTGGTAATGTTTACAATCTTTTACCTTGAGCAATAATCATCCTAAAAGTATTTTTGGAGATCAACGCTCCCCTACCCACTTGCAGAGAGCACTAGTGCTCCTTGTCCTCTTAGCAGGGAGAGCTACAATGCTCTGTGGTCAAATTTAAGGGAGAGTCGATCTGTTGAGAGATTCTTGGGAAAAAATCCCCCTTATCTCTAAGGACAACTAAGAAGCATTCGAGTCAGTTTGGCTCGAATCCAAGTTAAAGGATGGATCTAAGGGAAATCCTACAACTATTGGAGTTAAATCATCAACTTATCGCAAAAATAGCTAAGGTGGTTGAGTCTCTCAAAGCCTATATAATGAGGCATTCTCATGGTGAAAGAGGAGGAGAATATCAGTGAAAGGTATTGTCATTCTGATCATGGATATTTTGAACAAGGGGTTGGACAAGGAGTACTTGGTGAGGCTGTTGCATTTGCATCTACTTTTTGTAAGCACTTTGTTATGTTCTCATTAATATATATGCTTGGCTTGTTTCCTTCAAAGTTTGTGTACATTTGCATGGGCTTGTCTCTTCTTGATAAATCTAGTTTAAACTAATCTTGGTAGAATAGGAAGCATGCATTGTCTTTGTTGTCTATTGAATTGCAGAACTCATTAAAGGGCTTGAAGATCAAGTTCAACCTGGACCGAGCAAGGACAAACTTCAGAAAAAGGTACTCATGCTTTCTTCCTATTTTCCCTTGAATACTATGAGTGTTCTTTTTGTTTATATGATACTTTCTTCCAATTGTCTA
>JASDQU010244626.1:51001-61793 GCA_032191745.1 Picea mariana
ATAGGAAGTATGCATTGTCTTTGATGTCTATTGAATTGCAGAACTCATTAAAGGGCTTGAAGATCAAGTTCAACCTGGACCGAGCAAGGACAAACTTCAGAAAAAGGTACTCATGCTTTCTTCCTATTTTCCCTTGAATACTATGAGTGTTCTTTTTGTTTATATGATACTTTCTTCCAATTGTCTAAAACTGCAAACAGTGAAATCTGGTTGGCATAATAAGATTCAAATCAAATCAATTAAAGTTCATATTTAAACAACGAGATATATTTTCATGATTGTATTTTGGATATTAGAATCATTTTTTGAATAGTTTAGCATTGAATTGGATTCTTGTTGAAAGCAATTGCATGAAATCTCTGCATTTTTTGTGTTTGATAGTGAAAAAAATTCTTCTCCTTCCTATAAATAGAATTTCATTGAAAGAAACAATTGTTTATCATTTTTATTAAATTTGTTTTGGGAATGGAGTCATAATATCACTAGTTTCACTCTCATTCACCTCTGAGTAAAGAACAACCACAAAAATCAATGCTAATTAAAATTGATCTAGAAACTTTTCCTTTTTAGATTCTTCCACCAACATTACACTAGGATTAGCGCTTTGGATTAGGTTGTGAGCACAACTCTCCAGAGAATTAAAAACTAACTTAGCATCTTGCGATAGGGAGGGAAAATCCAATTTTCATATAAGCACATCTAGAATCCCCCTCTCACACAGGGGTTACACATGAGGTCGCATTTGGGAGAACCACGAAGATTATACCTCCCCGGTTTAACCGTTTGTAGTAGTAAGATCGTATATTGGGGGTTCTTCTTGAGGTCCAATTGTCTTCATTTATTCTCAGTGTTGCGTGAATTTTGAATCCATTCAAGGTCCTCTAGAGTTCTATCGGTCCACTTGTCCTCAGTTCTCTCGAAGGATTTCAGAATTTTTATCCTGCCCATATGTTCAGACTGGACTATCGACTGTACCTGCCCAGGGGATGACTGCAAGTTGGTGTCTTTAGTAGCCATAATATTTAGGGTCTTTACACAAGGTGACGTTGAAGGAAAGTATTCACTGTACCTGGAACAGACGGTGGTCAAACTCACTCGGGCTCCTTGGAGGGTAAATCCATGATTACTGTGTGGAATATTCCACCAAGGCGTAAGTCCATTAAGCAGGTCTCCATCGTAACTGTTCCACCCTCTCATATCCTATCCCCTTCTCAATTTAATCACGTGATGTTGGATTTCATCACCAACTAGTACGGTCATTGAGAAAAGGTTTGTTTGCTTGTTGGTTCTTCTATTTTTTTTTGCGGGTGATGTTGTTTTAATAATTTTTCAAGATTGAGCCTGTAGACAACAAAGGTCTTGGCATATCACGTAGGATGCAAGGGTTTCCTATAGAAGAAGGCTACGAACCCTTACCTCCTAATTCACCAGAAGACATCTACTGTGAAGAGTTAGAAAATCGCTATGACGATGGGACTACTGCTACTCCCTTGTTAGGAAATTTAGAAAGAGCCTTGGTTACGGTTAAGGATCCCACTCCTCATACTACACCTGTGTTAGAAGATCCTATTGAATCAGTCTTGGTTCGATTAGACTCGTTTGGTAATATTATAGAAGAAGAAGTCCCTTGTTTTCCATTGAGACCAATTACCGAGACATATATGGGATCCACAAAACCAATTTTTAGTGATGAATTTAGGACCCCCATTCATCCTACTGATGCAGTAGATCCACATTAAACACTTGCTCATTCTGTATGGAGGAATCCATTGGAACGTGATATTTACGATAATTTTGAATATATTCAACAACCTCTTAATCCTCATGACCCTCTTGCCGCTGAGGTAGGACCATCCGATTAGACTATTGATCGTCCCATCGAACATGTCATTGATCCGAATGTTATGTCAGCACAAGTCCACCTCAATGCTAGAGTCATCACTTCTCATCATACACAAAGCACTTCAATCGTTTCACCTTTTCACACTACAACTCCTCATGTTCCACAAGATCCTGTTGGAACACCTTTACAACAGAGAATGCATAATATTTACAGACATACAAAACCAACTACGAGACATATCATAACTAGGGAGAAACAACCATCTAGTGGACCTATCCCTCTGAGGGGACAACCATCCTTTAGTGGGCCTACCCTCCCGGGGGACAACCACCTTTGCAGGTTCCTTCCGGAGGACAACCTCCCTTTACTTGTCAAACCATAGTTGTAAATCAACCTATGGTAGGGGGAAACCTTCTTTTGTTAGAAACCCTTCACAATCCTAGGGAGTACCTTCAGGAGGTATGTTTAATCAACCCTACCCTAGGGCTAAATCATAACATAACCCACCAAGAGGAGTATCAAATCCCGTTTCTTCTGGACTATCTTTTGGAAAACCTTATCCGGGTGTCCCAAAACCCACCTGGGGTCCTCAAGGACAACCAGATTATCCTCCCCAAGGGGATAATGTTTACCATCCTTAGGGACAAAATGTTTACCCTCCTCAAGGGAAATTTTTTTATCCCCCACAACCAAATCAACCAACTTATACTCCCCAGAATCAACCCGGTTTCACCCCGCTCATGAATGTTCCTCAATAACCATCGAATCTTACCTATACTAGTCAACAACAACCATATATGGGAGGGAATAATGGATACAGTTATCCACCTCAACCATTTTATGGCCCCACTGGTGTCTCTATGCCACACCACTATCACCCTCAGGTTAACCGACAACTACCCTTCCTTGCCACTCTAGATCTACTAGACTTGTCTCGGTTAAAAAATGATCCCATATTGCATTTTCCTTTTTGGTCAGTAATTCCTGCTAAATTACCTTCTAACATCCCCATATTTGAGGGTAAAACTGGAGAATACCCAAAAAAGCATGTGATGACATTCCATTTATGGTGTTCATCAAACTCATTGATGGATGATTCTATACATTTGCTTCTCTTCCAACACACACTCACGGGCTCTGCAGCCAAATGGTACATTGAAATTCAATGTGATTCTTTTCAAGATTTCAACTCCCTCGCTATGGATTTTCTCACACATTTTCAATTACCCATCCGTTACGAGATGAGTACTAAACTTTTAACCTCCCTTTGTTAAACAAACTCCATGCATATCTCTGATCATATTCATGAGTGGAGATGATGACAAAGTTTGATTAAAGCGACCATTCTTGACCAACTATTGGCACAGTGGTTTACTAAATATATTTTACCCTCAATTTCTCGTGACGTCGCCATGGGTGGTGTAGTCACTAAGGAAGAAGCCATTGCCTAAGATCAGTACATAGATTTGGTTTACTCCCAATCTGGCACTTTGTATGAGTTGATTCCAAATGTTGCATGTACTCCTACCGATCCATCAGAACCTTCTTCCACGACACATGCATATGGAGTTATCAGTACCGTCAAAACCCAATATACATCACAGTCGACCGAAACAGTAAATTGCTCTATTTCAACACCCATTACTAGTTCAAATTCACTCTCCTCTACCTCCCTCCCGACTCAAATCTTTGAGGTGAATGCAGTTCAATCTTCCTCTTCACAACAATCTAGGGGTAAGAAGAAAAAAAAAAACCAAAAAGAATAATAATAATAATGAACATCCCAAAACAAAAACTCCACCACCTGCTGCTGAAATGAAACCACAATGAAAACCAAAATTTCCATGTCTTATTTGTGGTGAAGAACATTTCACCCAAGACTGTTCACATCGCGATGAAGTTGCAAAACATTTTAAATGGAATTCCCAACCCCTCATGTTAACACAGCCTTTTCCTCAACAGAAACCCATGGTTTCTCAAGCACTTGACCCTTCCATGGGGGGCGGTTCCAACCATCCTACTAGTGATGAAGCCTCGACGAGTGCTCATATTTATATGTTCAATGGGATTGATTTAACCACTCACACCACCACATACAACACGCCGGCTAAACCTGATAAAGCAAAGTTCACTAATGGTAATCCACCGGATCCATCTCCCGCCTTCGTTAGTCCTCCATCTATTAGTCCTCCATATGAATCACTTTAGATAGATAAACCTACTTTTGACTCTATTTTATGCCCTCCCAAGAGAACTATATGCAAATCAACTTTTAATCCTAGTTCGCGTGCCACCCAAAACTACAAATTTGTTGAATATTTGGCTCAAGCACCATGTGCTATGTCTTCTCTTGAAGTTCTACAACATTTCCCAAGTCAACATAGAGCGATCTTGGCTTCCATCGGCACCGTTGACCTTGAGTTGTCAAATATTATCACGTTTAACCTCAACAACTTCAAGTCACGACTTTCTCACCAACTTGATTTTGAAATTGATGTAGTTGTTCATAACCAACACATTCATCGCACCATATTGGATGAGGGAGCTTCCACTTGTGTCATGTCATTAGCTTGTTAGAAAGGATTAAAATCACCTACACTTAACCAATCCCCTACAATGTTACGAGCATTTGACGGGCGAGGTTTGCGTCCTCACAGACTCTTGCAGTCCTTAGCCGTTCAGTTGGGAGGTAAGACCCTCTCTGTCGATGTAGAGGTAGTTGATGCTCCCCTTGATTAAAACTTGTTATTAGGAATAATTTGGTTTTATTGCATGACTGTCATTGCTTCATCGGTGTTTTGATGTGTACAATTCTCTCATCAAGGAAAAATTGTCACTATTGACCAATTAGATTACTGTACACTGGACGCTTACACTCCCTCCACCAACAATATTCCTTTCTTGGGAGATACTAAAATCACTTATGAAAGTGTTGGTGTAGGTATTTTAAAATATTCTTCCCTTATGGGTACTTTCCTTGCATCACTTCCTCCCACCACATAACATATTACCACAATCAATATGATTTCGACTATGGCCTATCAGTCTTTAGAATCATATGATCCTTGGGTTGTGCCTAGTCCATTAGAATTCGATGCACTGGGTGATGCTATGCCACTTATTCCAGCTGAGGCTTCATACGATGCTATTCAATCTTCCTCTCCCTCCTTGGATAACCAACATCTATTGGCATCCAACACTTATTCATTTTCATCTTGGTTGAATTTCTTTTCCTCTTCTTTTGACTACATTTCATAGGATTTTTCCATCAAACAAATCCATTATGGAAATGATTAGTATCGACGAGGTACCTTGGGATGACAACCATCATCGATCGTCTTTTCTTCCTACTCTAGAAGAAATTCAGGAGGAGATACACTCTATCTTCCTGCCCGATGTCGTTGGTTCTCACCAATATCCTATACTTACCCAAGATACTACTTCTGAGGGTAACTTAGGAAACATCTCTTCTACCATCTCTATTAATATCTTGATCAAAGAAGGTATCATGGAAAATGTTCATCTCGGTGCTAATTGTTCGCCTGAGGAAGTGACATCTTACACCACTTTATTTAAATGATTTCGCGATGTCTTCGCTTGGAGCTACGAGGAAATGCCCGGGATCAATCCTTCGATCATTGTGCATGAAATAAAAAATTACCCAGGCGTTAAACCTATACGACAAAAGCTTCACCCAGTTCATCCTAAGAAAACGACGGCCATAAAGGCATAAGTTGAAAAACTGTTAAAATATAGATTTATCTATCCTGTCCCCTTGACAGAATGGGTTTCTGACACTGTTTTGGTTGCTAAAAAAAAAGGAACCATTCATGTCTGCATCGATTATAGTGATCCTAACAAGTCTTGTCCAAAATAAAATTACCCCACACCCTTCATCGATCAAATCATCGATAATTTTGCTGGAAGCATTATTTTCTCTTTCATGGATGGATTTTCAAGATATAACCAGATTGACATTCTACCCACTGATCAACATAAGACAACCTTCATCTTATCGTGGGGAACATTCACTTATCGAAAACTACCTTTTGGTCTCAAAAATGTTGGTTCCACTTTCCGACGGGCCATGTCATATGCTTTTCACGATATCAAACATATTTTGGAACCTTACCTCAATGATTTACCTACCCATTCATCTAATTGATCAGACCATATTGGCCATCTACGAGCCATTTTTCTTAGATGTCGGTTCTACCGTATCCATTTGAACCCCCACAAATGCATCTTCGATGTTGAATCAGGTCGACTCAGTTTCATTATCTCCAAAGATGGGATTAGGGTGGATCCCTTAAATATCAAATATATTATTTCTTTACCTCCTCCCAAAAATCTGACCCAACTACAAAGATTTCAAGGGAAAGCAAACTTTCTTCGCAATTTTATATCTAATTATGTTGAGATTACTAAAGGATTTATGCGATTGTTGCATAAAGACACTCCTTTCATCTGGGATGACACTGCTCAATGATCTTTCGATGCTCTTAAGCATGCATTGACCCATACACCTCTTTTGCATCCTTCGAATTATGCACGAGACTATATCCTTTACTTGGCAGCCTCTACTTCCACTATCGCTATGGTGTTAGTTCAAAAGGACCCTAAAGGTGACGAACATATGATATACTATCTGAGCAAGAGTCTATTTGATCCCAAGCTCTGATATTCACACGTTGAAAATTTGGCTTTGGCAGCCATCATTTCTGTCCAGAGATTTCGCCATTACATACTGTTACGCACTACCATGACCATTGCGGAATCCAAATCCATGTATCATATTCTGACACATCAATTCCTTGGGGGAAAATATTCCAAATGGATCGTTATTCTTCATGAATTCGACCTCAAGTTTTCCAAATCAAAAGCTAAAAAGTCCTTGGTTTTTGCAGAAATTATTTGTGATCTTCCCCATGTTGATGAAGACATTGGGCCCAGTGATTCTCTCCCTGATGAATATTTGTTCCTCATTAGCACGTCTGACCCTTGGTATTGAGATATTATTCTTTATCTTCAAACCCAACATTTTTAGCTCGATATCTCCCATGAAGAATTTCGTAGTATTCGCCACCATTATAAACGCTACCTTATCATTGGTGACACTTTTTTCGTCATGGTATTGAGACTATCCCACGATGTTTCTTATCTCATGATGAGGTTGAACATGTTCTAAATGAATGTCACCTTGGAGCATGTGGTCGTCACATTTCTAGGATGGATACAACTCAGAAAAGATTACGTGCCAGTTATTTTTGGCCCTCCATCTTCAAATATTGTATTGAGGCTGTCAAAACATGCCCACCCTACTAAGTTTTTCATAAAAAGGCATGCACCCACCTCACTCTGCTACATCCTATTGTCACCATCGACCCCTTTTCCAAATGGGGCATTGATTTTATGCAATGTAATCCTACCTCAGCCAGGGGCTCGATTATATCATCGTTTTCGTTGATTATTTCACAAAATGGGCTAAGGCTATGACTACGTTTCTCAATGATGGTCGTACTGCAACTCTCTTCATATTTAACCACATCATCACTCACTTTGGTGTTCCACAAGCCATTTTCACTAATCATGGTTCACATTTTCAAAACTAGATGATGGGTGAGTTACATGTCAAGTTGGGTTTTCACTATGAGAACTCATCCCCCTACTATCCTCAAGCAAACAAACAAGTTGAAGCTATGAACAAAGTCCTTAAAACCATGATCCAACACATGGTGGGGGGAAACAAAACTTCTTGGCATTTGCAACTCTTCTCCTCCCTCTAGGCTTACTGTACCTCAGTGAAAACTGCAACTGGATTCACTCCTTTCCAGTTGGTATATGGCATCGAAGCAATATTACCAATCGAGTGAGAAATTTCTTTGTTGAAACTCACAGTAGAACTCCTGCCTCACACCTTTGCTAAAGAGGAACATTTCCTATATCTGACTAGGTTAGACGAAACACGTCATGATGCTACTCTCATTAACGAGATGTATAAAAAATGAATGAAGAGTCAATATGAAAAATCCGTCCCCCTTTTACTTTCGTAGAAGGAGACCTAGTCCTCGTTTATGATCAGGCTCACGATACACTAGGGACAAGAAAGTTAGAACCTCTTTGGCATGGACCCTACATCGTAAAACATGTATTACATAGAGGTGTGTATGAGCTAGCTGAATATGATAGAATCTCTCTCGGTGAACCCCAAAATGGGCTTTACCTTAAGAAGTACTATGCATAAAACATCTATCATGTGTTATTTGTACACTATTGTACTATATTTTTGTTTTGGTGTGTCTTTTTCTCTTGCGTGTATGAGTTTTGTTTTAGTCACTTATACTTTGTCTTATGATTGCATGCGTAGATGAAATCTCCCTTTCCTATCTTTATCGGGTTTGCGAATAACGCTCGTTGACATACCCAGAACATTGCTTCTGCAGATTGGGTCATTTACCACTCTGATGAGTTGGTGAGTTAAGGAGGCGTTTGCCTAGGATCGACAAATAATAACATGGCAGAATATCACGCTGTCATTGGAATTTTAACCGATGCCTCCTCCCTAGGTATATATCGTATAATCACTAACCTAGACTCTCAACTCGTGGTTTATCAGCTTAATCGAGTCTACGTCATTCGTAACCCTACCCTATTGCGTCTCCACCTACGAGTTCGTTGTCTTGAAAGAATGTTTGAATTTATATAATACAAACACATACCAAGAGAACTCAAAACACCTTTGGATTCGCTAGCAAATTATATTTTGGATCAGTATCTCTCACATAGATAAAATTTAAATTAAATGAATCACATGTACATTAAAAAACATCAAACAAGATAATTTGTAACATCATTGGCACCACAAAACTCATATATATATATATATATATATATATATATATATATAAACTGCGTGATAACAAAATTTTGTTTACATCAAAAAGTACATAGAAGGGAAAAATATGGGCCCTCATGCCCATAATATCATCATGGAAAGACTACAAAAACATATAGAGGATCCTAGTTCTCCTGCACCATGCTGTGATCCGAGAAGCACACCATTTCATGAGCCACTCGTCTAAGAAAGTGGTTCGAACTCTCAGAAACCCCCACTGTATGCCTCTGCAAATGTAGAGGTACGTCTTGCCTCCTGAGAGGTGGGACACCCATCGTAAGACCTCAGAGGTTCCTCTCAACCTCTCGAAGATCGCCCACTACCACCTCGTGCTCTATGACTATATACACATCTCTGTGATGCCCTAGTGACGTTATCTCCGCTGGATGTGATGTGCCTCTATCTGCATGATGAAACAATACATCTTTTAAAATCCCTCTTTGTAGACATAAAAATAATATAAATTTCAAAATAAAAAACTCATGACAAGGCTTTGGTTTTGCACCTGACGCATCCTATTCAATACCCTCTAGAAGTACTAATTCCAAGCTACCCCGAAAATCCACTCCAGCGTATGGGAAGTCCTTGATGATGATCAACTTTCTTCTGAACCAAGCGAAGAAGTCGACCGTGAACTTGAATTCTGAGTCGGTTCCCAATCTTGGAGATAAATTCGTCCACCTTTCTGTTAGCACCAGAAGTCACCCTTGGATTGTGGCAGAGGTAAGCCTAATACCCATCAGTATTTTATGTGACAGGTTGGTTATAAAAGGGTCAAATGGGCGCAATCTCAAGAAAATATCATCTTAACTCAGAAAACTGGACTGGTATGCAAAAGAAGGTGAGGTCTCGTTTAACTTCAGTCAGTAGGTTGTAGAAAGGGTGAGTAAGAGGAAGACTTCAGCAAGGAAAATGTAGAGGTCTGTTGTGAACATCAGGTTTTCCAACAGCCCAAGGAAGAAAAACTTAAACATAAGGTCCTCTTGGATTCAAATTTCAAAGATACTGAAAGAAATCATAACAACATTACATTCCAACATTCAAACATAACAGAGTCACAACAATCCATGTGAATCAGTCAATCATGAACTCTTTCAGCATCAGAGGCAAACAGAGGGAGTAAGAAAGCTGACCGTCATTAAACAAGAAGTCTCAAATGAATATACATAGCCAGATGACCAAGGAGTTCATTAAAACTTTATAATTCGGGAGCTTTTCTCTACCATCGACACTAACAAAATGGAAAAAAATGCCTACAAATACTTAGAACTAGCTCCCACTGCTGAAGGCATGATCATTTCATGAGTTTAATTCTTTGCATTGGTGAGTTCCTCTATCTAGATGTGCATGCATATTTTGGTCAGACTACCCAGGCAGTCTTCTGTCCAATGTGATCTCTGTCAGACTGGACTAACAATCTTCTTCCACGATTTGTCCCTCTCTGGCCTTCTATTTATGGAAGGAGATGATGTCTCACCCACCTTCCTTATTTACATTAACTGCTGCATCAGGATCTGAGAGGCCCGAGTCAAATATGCACCCAAAGAACGTGGCATTTTCCCCTTGGCTGTCTGCTACTTCGTTGGACCGTTACAAGGGGACCCATTTGGTGGGCGTGAATAAAGTTGACGGGGTAGAGGCGGTTGGTGCAATCAGCATGGAATCAGCGGATGAGGGATGGCCAGGTGGACAGACGTGACAGAGTAAAGGTGATTGGGAAAGCGAGGGTGTTAGAAAACATGTATGCTGAGGTGTGATAGGACAAAGGTGAGATGGCACGGGACCATGATGTGGAGGCAGAAGAGATACTACGGTAGTAAGCGCAGTGGGGACAACCTGCCTAGATGGAGGTGAGATGGAGTATGAGGGGAGAACACATGGAAATAGATGGTAGGTGGAAATGAAGAGGGATATGACATGGAGGTGAGTGAAGGATAGGTGTGCCGCAATGAAAGGACGAGGGGAAGCAGGAGATGTGATAGGTAGAGGAGAGAGATGGATTGTGGAATAGATGATAGCAGGAGGATGGAGTGGTAAGTGGGCACTGTAAGTGG
>JASDQU010244627.1:4386-17672 GCA_032191745.1 Picea mariana
TACAGTTGGAGTACCATAGACCAAAACTCCACAACCTCTTGTGTTGTAAATAGACCTCTAAGAAAATATACACATAATATGTATGTAACCGAAGTTAATGCAGACATAGATGAGAACATGAATACCTTTCAAGGTAAGATGATTCCTTCATTTGATTATACGAACTTGCACAACTTGCAAAATAAGTAAATGAGGGTTTAGTTACTTGGTAGCATTTTAATTCTATGAAAATCAAATAATAGAATACGCCAAGGAAAAAAACTTAGCTTGAGTCCCGACGAAAAACCATATCTCCTTTTTTTCTATGTGTGACAATATGTCCATGATCTAGGAGAAGGAGGAGTGTACCCAAAATCTATTGATGGGTACCCTCATAAAACAGAAAGGGCCCATCATTAATTTCATATATCAATGCATAGAATTTCACTTATAAAACAAAGAAAGCGACATTAGGAAATTATCATTGAAATAGATTAATCAAATAGGAAACACATAATAGTAATCCCTGTACAAAGGACCCAATAATGAAAGGAGTCAACTATTGCAAGGGAAACAATTAAATAAGAACTACCAATTTTATTCCCGAAATTAGACAGCTAGAATTTCCGATTTGGGGAAACGATCACAGAGAATAATTATTAAACTAATAATCATTCATGGAGGAAAATAAGATGCGACCTGAGTATAATCACAACATACGACGCATTAAAATTAAATAAAATTACAAAAAGGTAAATCACAAAAGCTTGAGTGCATAGAAGTTTACATTAAGAACCCAATACATAGGTTAAAACCCAACTGTGAAAAATGTGTTCAAACCATACGTTTTTGTTCTACATACATTGAATAGATGTGGAGGTGAATGGTTGCATGCCTAGGAAGGGAAATTAATAACAAGGATACTCTCTCCTTTTTTTGTACAGAGTGGTCGACATAGGAAACCCTTTCATAAATGATTTAATTCTATAACTCTATCAGACAAGAGATCAAGTGAAGGATGTTTTCAAGGAGGTCATGTGATAAACCATGATTCTTACCGACAGAGTAAATCTTTTCAAAACCAGAGGATACAAACAAAAAATTGTTTCAAATGAGTAAGATCCTATTAATTTTCCATTTATATACAGAATGTAATTTACGTAATTTCCAACAAAGTTTTAAATAGTCAAGCTTGAATAATATCAATCAACATAGCAAGGCTTGGGATCTTTGGACGAATTCTAGAGTATAGGAATAGCAGTGTTATAATGGTGAAACAAGAAATAGCAAGGTTTAACATTTAAAATGATTCGGTCCACAGGCCAAATGGGAAAGGACCGCAATGAGAATAGGCTAGAAGACTAACATCCAACTGAGAGGAAAACACAATAGCCCTCTAACCCGAAACCATAAACATAGTGGAATCCCGGGAGGAAAATGCATATGGAGGTGCACTGTCATACATTTCCAACCCTAAAACAAAGAAAAGAAGGTTTTACATTGAACCTCTCGTTTATCTACTTTGAACCTCTCAATTATTTTACATCGCACTAGACAAAGAAGATATTTACATAACACGTCTCACGGAAAACATAAGAGACAGAAAATTACTCACCCTTTCGCAAAGAGAACCTAGATGTGCGTGCCTCCTTCCATTGCTCCTGAGATGAGCTTACCAAAATAACTGATCATATACAGTGTAGAGGCCAATTTTTCGTATACAAAGCAAAGGAAAATTTCTGCATATAGCACAGAGGCAAATTTCTTGTTACAGGACAAAAGGGGCAACTACGAAGATCAATTGCTAACTCAAGGCTCCTGCTATATGAGTAAAAGCGGTTGATACAAACCCATACCTCTTCCATGTGAAGTCAAGGAAATTATGAGCCAACATTTGGAAGGGACGGGACATGCTTCACCATTAATGAACCAAGCCAGGAGTAAATGCCTATAGGACTCGACTTGTCATCCACCATAATACGGGTTTTGAACCACATAATTGTTGATTTATGATAATAGTGTAACCCTAGAATTAAAAGACAATGTTAATACTCAGGTAGGGATTACCAATGTTAGGTATATGTATATGTTCGCAGCGTTAGGAAAAAAAAATATGTTATGCATAGGTACATTCTCGCTGCACTATGATAGTTTATATGATAAGCAATATATATATTGTTATGGTATCCATATGATAGTCTATATGATAAATGATATATATTGTTATGGTTAATGTTATTGTTATTGATAGTCTATAGCCTATAGTCTATATTATTTATCAGAGTTAGGAGAATTATGTAGAAGTGGACAATATATGATTGATGATAGTCTATTACACGATGTACTATGGAAAGCATGTCTTGACATAGACATGGTGGTTATTCTAAAGGCGATGAAAGTCCTGGTCACAATTTCTTCAATACAAATAAGTGTATGATTCTAATCCAATAATGGCTGTAAATATGCTATGCATACAATAAATAAATAAATATATATTTAATGGATTATATTTGTTTCACAATAAATGTTGGAGAGTCAAGGAACTTTAATTTCCCTTAAAATATATATATATATATATATATTTGGAAAATTTGGGGTACATTACATCAGGACTGAAGCTAAGTTTTGTCCTTGGCTTATTCTATTGTTTCATTTCCATAGAATTAAAATGCTATCAAGTTACTAAACCCTCGTTTACTTATTTGGAAGGTTGTGCAAGTTGGTGTAATCGGATGAAGGAAGCATCTTACCTCGAAAGGTATTCAATTTCCATGTCCTTCCTTGACCAATCTATGCACACATTAATCTTCACCTACACACAGAATTTGGTAGAGTCTTTTTTATGATTCTGTTTACAATACAAAAGGATGTGGAATTCTTGATCTGTGGTACTCTAAATGTAAAGTTTGAACAATATTCATCTGAATACGAAATTTATTTTTACAAGACACTTTGTAGTCTATTGAATCACTATATTTCTGTGGTAATAGATAAAATAAAGAATATATTGAGACCGTTATTCTTTCTACCTATTCTTTGCATGTTATCAATTGATAAGAACACCTTCTAAGTTTATTCCATATTACAATATTTCTCTACAATGTTATGTTATGTACAGATTTGAATAGTAATCCAAATCCATAATATCCAAGGGCCGATAGGCATATAAACATAGATCTATTATGTTTTGTATGAGCGCGCGCGCACACACACACACACACACACACACACACACACATATATATTTAAAGATATGAGTACGACCATCATATTTCAAATAAGCAACATTTCTAGTATCATTCAACTATGTTCAACCATAGTATAATATGGTTTTATAGTACCTTAAGAATTGATTTACTTAGGTATACACAATTAACACATTCCTAACAATTAATGTAACCATAAATATAACATTGACAAGGAATTCAAGCCAAGATACATATATGAAACCTGATGCTCGAATACAAATGGAACAACCACATTCCACCCAACCATAGAACAGAAAAGGCAAGTTCACTTGTCTTGCTTACTCCCTAGCTTGACCATGAGTCCATAAGGGAAAACTGAATGATCCTCCCTAGCTATAGTCACCATCCACAGATCAGAAAAATCCTTTGCCTCACACTAACAGTGCTCATAAAAACAAATATTTTATTTTCCAACATACTAAGCAATGTCTTGCCTCCTCCATTTGTTGTTTTTAATATGCATCCTTGTGCCTAGGTCTTTCCTTCCCTCCTTGGGGAAATTCACAGCTTTACAAATTCCTGATTTTTAGGGGCTTCTAGTGGTCAAATTCCACTTCTGCCACTTGTAAAAATCATCCTTGAGGTAACTCAAACTTGTTCCCCACTGATGGAGTCATGGTCAGCTATTTTAACCTGGTTGTTCCATTTGTCTTCGAGCATTTAATTTATTAAAAGTTTTTCTTGCACATGTGTCGAAATAAAAGAGGATAGCTGGGCAAGTCAAATCCTTTCCCAACAGTCATCAAATAAATTATTACAACAATCAAAATTCCAAATTCGGATTTGTCATAAATGACAAGTAATTTCCAAATGTGAATTTTCCAAAAATGAAAGTTTATTTCAAAGTTCACTTAGAATTTAATATTCTAAAATTTGAGGATATTACATATCATATGTGTGATGTGGTTGTGCAAGCAAGTATTTAGTAATCATTTTTCCATTTTAGTTTGTGTGTGTCCATGGTTTCCAAACATTCATGTACATTTGAACCCTTTATTAAATTCTACGCACAAATCACCCTGGTATGCATTCTTTCGGGTTTACAACAAATCCACAATCTTTTAACTTGTAACTTGTAAATTAAAAACACCATACATTGATTTTTCTTCATAGGGCGTGAATTTTTCATCTTGCCTAATTTTCTTGAATTTTTATGCATTTTTCCCTTTAAGCATTTTTTTACATTTACAAGGAAAAATTTAGACTTTATGCACAACATAAGGTTTTTGGTTTAAAAATGAACAAATAAAGTATAGATTTAAAATGATAAAATCTGAACTCCACAATTTGAACCACTCAATTTGGAGGTCATATGAGTCTTAGGCGTGCATTTTACAATAAGATAGTTTTACCCTATATTTTATAAAAAGTTTTGAATATTGGTTCAAAGTATAACACCTTAGTCATTTTAACATGCACTATATATATATATATAGTGGAGGAAAACACATACGGAGGTGCATTGCCATACATTACCAACCATCAATTATTTTACATCACACTAGACAAAGAAGACATTTACAGAATACGTCTCATGGAAAACATAACAGACAAAATGTTACTCACCCTTGCACATAGAGAACCCAAATGTGCATGCCTCCTTCCATCACTCCTAAGACGAGCTTACCAAAATCACTGGTCAGATACAGCGTAGAGGCAAATTTTTCGTATACATAGCAGAGGCAAATTTTTGCATATAGCACAAAGGTACATTTCTTGTTACGGGACTAAAGAGGAAACTATGAAGATCAATTTCTACCTTGAGGCTCTCGCTAGAGGATTAAAAGAGGCTGGTACAGAACCATACCTCTGCCATGTGAAGTCGAGGAAATGGTGAGTCGACATTGGGCATTTTCACCTAAGTGTCATTCTGGAAGGGATGGGATAGGATTTACCATTAATGAACCAAGCCAGAAGTAAATGCCTACAAGACCCGACCTGTCATCCACCATAATACGGTTTTCCAACCACTTAATTTCTTAGTAATGTTAATAGTCAAACATTAGAATGAAAAGACTACGTTAATAGTCGGGTAGGGATTACCAATGTTAGGTATAGGTATATGCTCGTTGCGTTATGAAAAAACAATATGTTATGCATAGGTACACTCTCAGTACACTATGATAGTCTATATTGTAAACGATATATGTATTGTTATGGATAGTGTTATTGTTATGGTATCCATATGATAGTATATATGATAAACAATATATATTGTTATGGTTAGTGTTATTGTTATGAATAGTCTATATGATAGTCTATAGTCTATAGTCTATATTGTTTATCGGATCTAGGAGAATTATGTAGAAGTGGACAATATATGATTAATGATAGTCTATTACACGATGTAATACGGATAACATGTCTTGACATAGACATGGTGGTTATTCTAAGGGCTATGACAGTCTTGGTCACAATTTATTCAATACAAATAAGTGTATGACTCTAATCCAATAACGATGGTAAATATGATATTCATACAATAAAGGAATAAATATATATTTAATGGATTTTCTTTGTGTCATAATCAATGTTGGAGAGTCAAGGAACTTTAATGTCCCTTAACAAAAAAAAAGTATTTGGGAAATTTGGGTTACATTACATATGGTATCAGAGCTAAAGGTTACAACACTTGGACCTCAGGGCAAGGCCAAAATTATTTTAATTCTTTTAATTTTGTTTAATAAAAACTTACAAATATGTTTACTGTTACAAACATAAAAATTTGTTGATCTGTTGTGATAATGTCAGCACAGAATGAAGAAAAAATCATACCTGAAGAGAATCCAAATCAAGGAATTCCTAAAGAACCAGGGCATAACAATGAAGGAAGTTCAACCACCCAGGTTTTAGAAACAATGAATAACCTCATCATGGAATTACAAGTGTTTAAAGAAGATAACGAGAAGCTGAAAAATGCATATGAAGACTAGTTAGAAATAAATGAAATGCTTCTATGTAGTATAGTAACCAAGAGGAGCCCAAAGACCAATGACAAAGAGGAACAAATCAACAAAACTTTCTTTAAAAACTCTGGTCATGAAACAAAAAATGAGAATAGTTCTTCCCAAGATAGACACATGACAGGAAAAAAAAAACTACAGGAAGAAAAATAAAACAAGTAGATTACTTGGAAGGTGAATTCATGAAAATAAATTGTCCACCTTTGATGGAGAATCAAGGACAAGTGAAGAGGCTGAAGCATGGCTACTAGATGTAAATAAATACTTCCATATTTACAACTACTCTAGTAATATGAAAGTCAGAATGACCATCTACAATGTGAAGAGAAAAACAAGTATTTGGTGACAAGACATGAAATTGGCTAAGGGATTGAAAGATAAACAAATGGAATGGTCATATTTTAAGAAATAATTCAAGAATCAATATTTTTCAGAAATATATTACAAATGAAAAACTAAGGAATTCTATGAGATAAGACTTGGACAAATGACCATGGATGATCTGATAAATAAATTTCTAGAACTATTGATATTTGTACCATACATCAAAGAAGACAAAGCAAAGATACAACGATTTTTAAGCTTTCTACTACAGTCGTAAAATACATAATTGAATTTGACAATCCCAAGTATTTAAATGAAATGTTTAGAAAGTCTTGAATGTGCTATGATAAGTACAAATAGAGGTCTGAAATTACCAAATCATGAAAGGACAAGAAACTTGACAGAATGAATCATCGAAAGGAAGGCTTTCAACCAACCCCTTTCTGTAATATCATGAAAAGTTTCCAAAAGGACTATCATTCAAACACCCAGAGCACTCAAGGGGTAGGTAGACCAGTTAACCTACAACTCAAGAAAGTTGGGGACAACCCCAGAAAACCATTGAATTGTTGGGAGTGTGGAGAACCTGACTTGAAGAAAAATTGTCCACGCTTAATTTCCACGGCAAGAACTTCAATCCATAACCTGCAAGAAGCTTCGACAATAGGAGATATGGGCAGAAGCATGCACATAATTAATGAAACCATGGATGGAAAGCATGTTGATCATCAATCCACTATCATGGAGGTTGAGGGTAAAATTCATGATAACTACATTTCCATATTAATTGATCGAGGAGCTAGTCTGAGTTATATTACTCCTGGTTTAGTTGAATTAAACAATCTCAAGAGGGTAAATCATGCCAAGTCCTGGTTAGTACATTCAACAATTGGGACCAAGAGAAAGGTAACAAATTTTATTCCTGAATGTGAACTCAACATAGACGGTCAAAGCACAATGTCAGATCTGAACATTTTACCTTTGGTATCTTGCGATTTAATCATTGGAATGGACTGGTTAGAGAAACATAAAGTAATATTAAACTGTTATGCAAAGTCACTTATTTACAGAGACAAAAACAACAAAGTTAGGATGATACAAGAGATCAGAAAACCAGTTTTGGTTAGGTAGATATCATCCATGCAGTTTAAGAAATGTATGAACAAAGGTTGTCACGTTTATGTTGTTCAAGTAACTAATCTGTTAGAAAAGGAAAACAAACCCGGTTTAGAGGACTTTGTAGTTCTGCATGGGTTTAGAGATGTATTTATGGAAGAAATAATAGAACTACCTCCAAGAAAAGAGATAGATTTCTTTACCGATCTGCTCACTAGATCTGCCTCGATATCTAAGAAACATTATAGAAAGAGTCTACCCGAATTAACGGAACTGAAAATTCATTTGTAAGAAATGTTAGATACAAAATATATCAGACCAAGTGTCTCACCTTGTGGAACATCGATTGTCTTCGTCAAAAATCAATATGGTACCTTGAGACTGTGCATTGACTATCGACAACTAAATAAGATGACGATAAAGAATAAGAATCCTTTACCTAGTATTAACAACCCGTTTGACAAAGTTGGAGGATAAAGGATCTTCTCTAAGTTAGATTTAAGGTTTGGTTATCACCAAGTCAGAATAGAATATGAAGACATAAATAAAACAACAATTAGAAAATTTTACAGACACTATGAGTTTGTCGTAATTTTGTTCATTCTTACTAATGTACCAACAACCTTTACGTGTTTGATTAATAGTATATTCAAACAATATCTAGATAAATTTGTGTTGGTGTTTATCGATGATATTTTATTTTACTCAAAAACGGAAGAAGAACATGAAGAACATCTAAAAACAATATTCTAGAACTTAAGGAAGCATAAGTTGTATGTGAAGTTTGATAAGTGCGACTTCTACCAAAGAAAGATACAATACCTAGGACACATGATATCCAATGATGGTATTGTGGTTGATCTAGAAAAGATAAAATCCATTATGGAATGGCCAATCTCTAAGGATGTAGTAGACATAAGATCATTCATGGGAATTACCTGTTATTACTGAAGATTTATCGAATGATTTTCTAAGATCGTGTATCCAATTACATCCTTACAAAAAAAGGGAATAAGATTTACTTGGTCACAAAAGTATCAAGACAAATTTGATAAATTAAAATTAATGTTAACTACAACACCTATCCTAAGGGTAGTGAATCCCTATAAATATTTTACAATTTGCATGTATGAAAGCAAAGAAGGCTTGGGAGGTGTCCTAACATAAGAGGGACATGTCACATGTTACGAATCACGTAAAATGAAATAACATGAACGAAATTACATTACACATGATTTGGAATTAACAGTCATAATTCTTGCTTTGAAAATGTGGAGACATTGTTTAATGGGGAGAAGGTTTATGCTACTAATGGACAACAGTGGTGTAAAGTTTTTGTTTAGTCAACCAAATCTCAATGCAAGGTAAGCAAGATGGCTAGCCTTTTTAAGTGAATTTGATTTCGATGTAAGACACATTAGAGGTAAATAAAACGAAACCATAGATGCTCTAAGTCAGAGGACTAACAAAATTTATGATATAAGTGTTAGCAAAGCAGAAAATGACATTGAACAAAGAATAAAATCTGCAAGAAATAATGATGAAAAGTACATCAAAACAACAACAAAGTTGAAAGAAAATGCAGAAAAACTGAAAAAACATATATGAGTTTAGATCAAAGTGGACTGCTAAGGTTCAAAAAGAGGTTGTATGTACCTAATTCTACTAATTTAAAATCAACAATTCTTGATGAATTTCACAAAATATTGTATTCTAGTCATCCAGGATGCCAGAAAATGATAACAACCTTAAGAAAATTGATTTATTGTCCTAACATGAAGAATGAATCAACTTAATATTTATCTAAATTCTTATATTTCCAACAGGTAAAGGATGAACATCAACATTCGACCCCTCTGCTAAAGACTCTACCTATACAAGAATGGAAGTGGGAGATTATCTTGTTGGACTTAATTACAGGTTTTCCTAAGACTCAAAAGCAAAATGACTCGATTATGGTAGTGATTGATAAACTTAGAAAATATGCACATTTTATACCCATGAAATCTACTTATAAGTCAATTAATATTGTTTAAATTTTTATGAAATAAATATTTAGATTGCATGGAATTCCTAAGATGGCGATCTCCGATAGAGATGTCAAATTTACATCAAACTTTTGGAAGGAATTGTTTGTAGGATTGAATACCATCCTGAATTTCATCACAAGCTACCATCCAAAAATGGATGGGAAAACTGAACGAACGAATCAGATTATGGAAGACATATTATGAATGTACGTGAGAACGAAACCAAATAAGTCAGAGGAATACCTACACTTAGTTGAATTTGCTTACACTAATGGTTATCAGATATCAACCAAGATGAGTCCCTTCGAAGCATTATATGGAAGGAAATACACAACCCTGATTATCTAGTATAATCTAGTTGATAGGATTATCATGGGACCGAAAATGCTCTAGGAAATGGAGAAAATGGTAAAAAGGGTACAAAAAAATTTAAAGGAAGCCCAAAACCGACAAGAAAGCTACACATGTTTAAAAATTAGAATAGGAATTTTAAATTGGGGACCATGTGTATTTGAAAGTCAAAGAAAGGAGGAGCTCTCTAAATCTACAAAATTACTCAAAGTTGGCGCCTAGGTTTTGTGGCCCCTTCGAGATTTTAACTCGAATCGGACCTGTGGCGTACAACTAGCACTTCCTGCAAATTTAAAAGTTCATAATGTTTTTCATGTTTCCTTATTAAAAAAGGTATATTCATGATCCTACTCACATAATTGATTGGAACATGGTGCAAGTGGAACTAGAAGGTAAGTTCCAAGAGGAAAGTTTGCGCATTTTTGATAGGAAAGAAACAGTATTGCGGAACAGAGCCATCGCCTAGGTAAAACTGCAATGGAAGCACTTTATCCCCGAGGAGGCCACTTGGGAATTAGAGGAAGATTTACAGAAATATTATACAACCCTATTCTGAGAAAGGAATGAACACTGAGGATATTGTTGTACTTAAGGGGGAGAGGATGTAATATCCTCAAGTTTTAGAATATTAAATTCTAAGTGAACATTGAAATAAATTTTTGTTTTTGGAAAATTCGGATTTGGAAATTATTTTTCATTTATGGAAAATTTGAATTTGGAATTTTGATTGTTGTAATTAATTATTTGATGACTCTTTGGAAACGATTTGACTTTCCGAACTCTACTCTTTTATTTTGACACACGTGTAAGAAAAACTTTTAATAAATTAAATGTTGGAAGACAAATCAAAGAGCCAGGTTAAAAATAGTTGACCATGACTCCATGAGTGGGGAACAGGTTTGAGTTACCTGAAGGCTGATTTTTACAAGTGGCAGATGTGGAATTTGACCCCTAGCAGCCCCTATAAATCAGGGATTTGTAACACTGCGAATTTCCCCAAGGAGGGAAGGAAACACCTAGGCACAAGGATGCATATATTAACAACATATGGAGGAGGCATGACATTTCTTAGTATGTTGGGAAAAAGAAAATATTTGTTGTGATGAGCACTGTTAGTGTGAGGAAAATGATTTTATGATCTGTGGATGGTGACTATAGCTAAGGAGGATAATTTAGTTTGCCCTTATGGACTCATGGTCATGCTAGGGGGTGAATAGGACAAGTGAACTTATTTTTTCTGTTCTATGGTTGTGTGGAATGTGGTTCTTCCATTTGTATTCCGACATCAGNTGAGAAGGTATGGTCAAAAAAAAAGAAAAGAAATGTGTATATATGAATATTCATAATTTCGTAACTAAACCACAGTTGTCTAAATAAAATTGTTGAAACGGATAATTGTAATTAAATAATTTCTCAAACAATTGATTGGTTGTTGTCTTTTATAAAAGACTAGTCTTGCCGACTGGATTGGATGCATACATAAATTACTAAAGGTTGATAGTTTTGATTATTAGTACATGCACGAGACTTGTATGTACTAGCTACACATGCATTTCTTGTACATATACACTAGTATGTATGAGTTTTCTTGACTTACTTACTGATAGTGTCGGTTAATTATTATGAATGTGTGAACCATGTTTCTTTTCCTTTGTACCATAAGATACCTTAACTTCGGGACAAAGTTTCCTGAAGGGTGGGTGTATGTAACGACCTTGCTTAAATAGATGTATAGGATTATTAATTATAATTAATTTAATAATCTAACTGTCCTAAAAAGTTAGCTAAACAATAATTATTTCTTAAATAATATTAACTAATTAATTATTATTTATTACTTGTTCATGTCTGTCAAAGATTAATTAATTATTAATTAATAATCATTAATTAATTGAGTAGAGAATTAAAGGGGGTTAATAAGTTCAATTTGTTAAAGACTTACGTATTCGGGAAGGGATAGGACATTAAATATAAGGATAAGATATTAATAAGGGATAAGATAAGATAATAAATATGAAAGGATAAAATAATAAATAATTGGGTAAGGGGCATTAACTATGTGTAGGTAAGGAAGTAAATGAGTTGAAAGGGCGGTGAAGGAGGGATATGAGGGGAGGAGGTTTACGAGGGCAGGGATGATCATTCCACAGGGAATTTTATTTTGGAGGGTTCTCTTGGATTTGCGCAGAGGAGAGTTTGAGTTCTGTAGTCGGGAAGGATTAGTACAGGGGGCACCGGTTTGCTGAAGGTTTTGGGCATGGGGGCCAGGAAATCCATATGATATGCTGGAGCTAGGAAGTTGTCCTAGATGGCACTCTGGAACAAGGTTTGGGTAGTGTTTGACATAGTTCAACAATGAACAACCAGATCGATGGGGGAATTAGTATCAGACCAAGGTATTTTAAAATTATGTATATGTTTTATTCTATTATAAAATTAATATTCATTGATAAATTTAACATGCGTATGTGATAAATTAAAAGGAATTATTGAATTTTCTGAAATCAAGTAGAAGTTACTGTTATGTTTGTGGAATTAAATTAATGTTAAATTTATTGGGCTACTACAAAGAGCTAGGTTAAAAATAGTTGACCATGACTCCATGAGTGGGGAACAGGTTTGAGTTACCTCAAGGCTGATTTTTACAAGTGGCAGATGTGGAATTTGACCACTAGCAGCCCCTAAAAATCAGGGATTTGTAAATTTGCGAATTTCCCGAGGGAAGGAAACACCTAGGCACAAGGATGCATATATGAACAACATATGGAGGATGCATGACATTTCTTAGTATGTTGGGAAAAAGAAAATATTTTTTGTGATGAGCATTGTTAGTGTGAGGAAAAGGATTTTATGATCTGTCGATGGTGACTATAGCTAAGGAGGATAATTTAGTTTTCCCTTATGGACTCATGGTCAGGCTAGGGGGTGAATAGAACAAGTGAACTTGTTTTTTCTGTTCTATGGTTGTGTGGAATGTGGTTCTTCCATTTGTATTCCAGCATTAGGTTTTAGATATGTATCTCAGCTTGCATTTTTTTGTCAATGTTATATTTATGGTTATCATTTGTTAGGAATATGTTGATTATGTTTACATAAGTGAAATCAATTCTTAAGGGACTGTATGACCATCTTTTACTATGGCTTATCATAGTTAAATGGTATTGGGTATATTGTTTATTTGAAATGTGATGGTTATATGTGTGTGTGTGTGTGTGTGTGTGCTCATACATAAAGAAACAACATAACTATTTTTATGTTCTTATTGGCCATTAAAT
>JASDQU010244627.1:17816-31244 GCA_032191745.1 Picea mariana
AATTGCTATTCAAATCTGTATATACATAAACAACTCAATGAATAGATAGAAAGAATAACAGTCGAAATGCATTCATTATTACCACATAAATATAGTGATTAAGTAGAATACAAAGTATCTTGCAAAAGTAATCATTGTATCTAATCGATGATTGTTCAAAATATTACATTTGGAGTACTGTAATATCCCCAAAAAAAAAAAATTTCTAAAACTGAAATTTGCCTAGGAAATTCTTTCCGTTTTTAGTAAATTAGAAATTGAAAAATTATTGCCATTTATGGAAATTTTGAATTTTGAATTTAGTTAATTGTAATTTATGATTATGATTGTTGGGAATAGATTTTATTTGACCCAACTAATTATTTGACTATGACACTTGTATGAAACAAAATATTTTTATATTTATTGTTGATGGACAAATGGAAGAACTAGGTTAACATCAGTTGACCATGACTCCATGAGAGGGGAAGATGTTGGAACTACCTTAGGGTTGAATGTGAAAAGTGGAAAATTAGGAATTTGGCCATTGGAAGCCCCTGCAAATCAGGGATCTAGGAAGCTACAAAAATTCCCAAGGGGAAAATGACCTAAGCTATTTTTCTTTTGGATATATAGCATATGGGAGGAGGCAAGATGTTGCCTAGTATGCTGGAAAAGGAATAATTATCTCTTGTTTTTATGAACATTATTTTCAGAGTGTGAGGTAAGGAGAAGTTGCTGAAACAGAAGGACTATTGATGAGGTGGAGTTTTGAGTTCTCCCTCATCGATTCATGATCATGCTAGGGGGTGAATGGAGCAAGTGGAATTGGTTATTCCATTGTAAGGTTGGGAGGAACGTGTCACTTCCATTTTTATTTTGGAGAAATGGTTCATATATGTTCATCTACGCTTTTCTAGTTATATGTCTCTTTCTTTAAATGGCTAATAGAGTACATATATATATTGTTGGGTGAATTATTCTGTTGAATTTATTTCTAATCAAGAATCTTTTTGATTTAAATGACTGGAAGAGTATAGCTAGCATAATACCATGTGAATTATTGTTGTAAGAAAAACTACAAATGGATGGAAACAAATGCAGGATAAACTCCCTGCAATTTTAATTTTATACTTCGAATAAAAACTACCTGTACATCCTAATTATGAGTAGAATCAGAATTATGTGAACACAATGGAATGCTTCTAATTTAAAAAAAAAATCAATCCGATTCTAATTTTGGATAGTATAGATCCTGTGTTTATATAAATACAAGAAATCAACTCGAAGAAGTCATTTATTGCATAGTTGACTAAGGAAAATGTTGAAGGGTACACAAGAACGAAAAGTAATTATACATTCACATATTACTGTAAGGAATCATACAGAGTCACAAAATTCACATAATATCAATGTATGTTGAGAATAACATCGAATATTCATATAGAGTTATATATATATATATATACCTAATACCTGCACAAAAGTTTGATATTGTATTTCGATATTGTTGAGATTCGACTTAAAGAATATAAATTTAGGAAAAGACAAATTTAATTTCATTCACACATGATTTTAGGTTTTTCAGAATGCAGATCCAATAGGTGTTAAAAATATAATGGAAGATAAACAATCTAACTAGTCTTAGTAGAATTTCTGGAAATGAAATGACGGAAAGATAACAGTCTACCTAATCAAAATTGAAGACCTAGAAAAGAAATTATTATTAAGGGTAAAAGAATAGGCTAGCAAATAACATACAAGATTCTGAGATAATTCAACAAGAGTAAAGCTACAGGACTAAGCAAGAAATCATTCAAAATCCTCTATAGTATCCAAAGGGAAAGACTAGAAGAGTCAAGACGGAATCACTGTTCACAGATGTGTGTTGATATTCATTCTAGAATTACTCATATAACAGATCTATTGCTTTGGAAGAATGGAATTTTCATATTTCCATCCTAAAATCAAGTATACAACTTAAAAAAAATGATACAACCATATTCTATTTATATGATTCAATTATTTTACACAGTAATAAGGTTCTGATCCTTATACCCTTTCGTTAAAATTAGAGATATAGAGCTAGATAATGGACTATCGTTATCAATGGAATTTTTCACCCACGAGATAGCCTTCTTGTTTTAGAATCGTATCAATCCTTAGAAACCTAGGACACTCCTTTAAGAGTGGTGAAATGAAAACTAAATACCTTTTGTGCGTTCGGCAGGAGCCTGCATCTAGGTTTTTGCATTGTCAGAGTCCCTACAAGGAATTATATATTAACATTAGTATTATACAATAGAAGTAAGATGAATGTAACATTCAACAGAATGATAAATGACAGAAAACATTTATTTCAGATTTTCACTTAACTTACGACTTGGAGACCTAGTGTCCTTTCCCTGTCGCGCTTTGGTTGTGTAGACGTCCCAGGCCAAAGGGGAGGGTGTACCAAGGACTCCTTCATGGGTACTATCACAACAATAGGGTCCCATCATTAGAATTGGTACCAAAAGCGTATAAATCAAATTATTCAGGAAGTGAAATAAAAAAACAGTATTAACATTGAAATTACGAATTGCATAGATTGTGTTGTGTAGGCAGGCCAAAGGCATCGTTCAAACGTTACACATAGAATAAAATTCTATATGTTATTTTTGATATCAAAACCACCATGAACCAACTGTCTATGTTGAAGAGGGTGTTTTTAATTAACTCTAAATAAAGAGTTAACATTATTGTTGAACTTACCAGGCGTCAAATGGCATTTACCAAACACAGACATTGATAATAACAATAGGAAAAATCCTTGATCCAAGGAGTTATTACAAATTCAAATATATATATTGTAGGGTATTCCCTAACAAACTTTTCAAAAAACAAAATTCCCATTTTCTTTCATGCCGAATAGGAATACAATAACCTTTAAGGAAACCTTATATTCGTAAGGACCAGCTAGGGGCCTGATGAAACCTACAGAAGGGTGTATTTTTTTCTTTAAAAAAAAAAAGGGAAACGTAATGTAATATGCAATACACAATGCATGCTTCAACTCCTAGATTAGAACCCCGCATAGCCTCGTAGAAGTTCAACACTAGGCATCAATGCATATCAATAGAGGAACCGTAAATAATGTAAAGGAACAATGAAACCATGATATTAAAGTACATACAAAATCTATGAAGGGGAAAATTATTTGAAATCAGAAACAAGTAGGTGGATTGTCGAGTCATTCTAGAAAGATTGAGAATAAGAAAAGAGTAATAATCTACTTATCCAGGAGCGGGAATAGTCTAGGAAGCTACAAAAGAATAATAATAATGGAGAAACTTAATTAAAAGTCATAATAAGAATTACAGTACGAGGGTTTCTTCCACTTTAATGATACCCCGAGGTCCCATTCAATTATTATATTACAGTAGTATCATGACTTACCAGGGTGGTCAGATAGCGATGCCTGCCTCCACTGGGTAAAACCCTCCAAGTCGACAATCTTCTACGATGAGAAACTAAAATGCAAATCTATTTCAAAGGACTTAACAAATGACAAAAGAAAACTCACTTAACCCTAAAGGATCTCTTACTATGCACAATAAATGTCGAGGGTATGAAGGTTGGCCCTGGCCATGTGATGAGGCAGAGTTGGTGCGACCATATTGGAGCAGGGGTCAGGTGAAAACCATCGAAACTCGCACACACAGGGTATCCATTAATAGCTGGTTGAGAGCTTTAACTCCTATCCAACAAGAAACCCTTCTTCTCATTTTAAGAAATGTGAAGTTAAGAACAGTTCCTTCGTGACACGACTAATTGGAACACTTTAACTCTAACTACTTTCTTTTCAATTAACATGTCGTTCAAATGAGACGTCATTCAGTTGAGACACCGTTTAGTTAAGGTAGAGTTAAATGACTGGTAGTGTGGGGTTTTATCACCCAAACCTTTATTTATGGTATACGAGATTAATTTCAAAGTCAAATGAGAGTGGCCTTGCGTGCAAGTATAGAATCTTATGTTAAGGGAGAGTTTAGGATTATAAGTCCTAAGTCTATTATAATATATGTGTGTGTGTGTGTGTGTGTGTGTGTGTGTGTGTGAGTGTTAGAATAACTTTAGGACTGAAGGGAAATGTTAGAATGTGGAGTTTTATTCATTTAGGAACTTTGTTCTTTATGTGTTAGGACAGGATAGCAATGTCATCGTTGATAATCAGAATATAAGAAAACCTCGCAGAGTTTAACAATGGAGATAAATGCTACCTTCTCTTAACTATGAGTCTGTTAAATGAATTGGAGATTAATGTTCTGTATAAAAAACAATTATTGGTAAATTTGAGGTTCATTAGAAGTACCATAGACCAAAACTCCACAACCTCTTGTATTGTAAACAAACCTCTAATAAAATATACATAGAATATGTATGTAACCGAAGTTAATGCACACATAGATCATAACTCGAATACCTTTCGAGGTAATATGCTTCCTTCAGTTGATTACACCAACTTGCGCAACGCGAAAAAGAAGTAAAGGAGGGTTTAGTAACTTGCTAGCATTTTAATTCTATGAAAATCAAACAATAGAATAAGCCAAGGACAAAAACTTATCTTGATTCTCGACAAAAAATCATATCTCCTTTTGTTCCTTGTGCGACAATATTTCCACAATCCAGGAGGAGGAGCAGTGGACCCAAAACTAACTGATGGGTACCCTCAAAAAACATAAAGGGCCCATCATTATTTCCATACATCAATGCATATAATTTCACTTATAAAACAGAGAAAGTGACAGTAAGAAATTATCATCGAAATAGATTAATCAAACTCGAAACACATAATAGTAATCTCCAAACCCTGTACAAAGGACCAAATAACGAAAGGAGTCAATTGTTGCAATGGAAACAATTAAATAAGAACTACCAGTTTAATTCCCGAAATTACACAGTTGGAATTTCCGATTTGGGGAAACGATCACAGAGAATAATTATTAAACTAATAAGAATTCATGGAGGTGCATAATATGTGACTTGAGTATAATAAAAACATATGGAGCGTTAAAATTAAATAGCATTAAAACAAGGTAAATTACAAAATCTTGAGTGTATAGAAGTTTACATTAAGAACCTGATACATATGTTAAAACCCAACTGTGCAAAATGTGTTTGAACCATACATTTTCATTCTGCATACATTCAACAGATGAGGTGGTGAATGGTTACATGCCTAAGAAGGGCAATTAATAACAAGGATACTCTCTCCTCTTTTTTTTTACATAGTGGTCAACATAGGAAACCCTTTCATAAACAATTTAATTCTGTAACTATATTAGATGAGAGATCAAGTGAAGGATGTTTTTGAGTTGGTCGCGGAATAAACCACGATTCTTATCGGCATATGAATTTGTTTCAAAACCAGAGGATACAAACAAAAAATTGTTTCAAACAAATAAGATCCTATCAATTTTCCATTTATATACAGCATGTAATTTACGGAATTTCCTACAGAGTTTTAAATTGTCAAGCCTGAATAATATCAATCAACATAGAAAGTCTTTGGATCTTTGGACAAATTCCAGAGTATAGGAACAACAGTGTTATAAGGGTGAAACAAGGAATACCAGGGTTTAACTTTTAAAATGATTTAGGCCACAGGCCAACTGGGAAAGGACCGCAACAAGAATAGGCTACAAGACTAACATCCAACTGAGAGGAAAACACAATAACCCTCTAACCCGAAACCATCAACACAGTGGAATCCTAGGAGGAAAATGCATATGGAGGTGAACTGTCATACATTTCCTACAACATCCCCAAAATAAATTTATTTTTAAAGTCTGAAATTTCATAGGAAATTATTTCGTTTTTTGGTAAATTTGAAATTGGAAAATTTTTGCCATTTTTGGCAATTCTAAATTTCAAATTTAGTTCATTGTAATTAATGATTATGATTGTTGGGCAGAGATATGATTTGACCCAACTTACTGCTTGACTATGACACTTGTATGAAACAAAATATTGTATATTTATTACTGATGGACAAATGGAACAGCTAGGTTAAAATCATTTGACCATGACTCCATGAGTGGGGAACGTGTTGGAACTACCTCAAGGCTGATTATTACAAGTGGAAAATAAGGAAATTGGCCATTGGTAGCCCCTGAAAATCAGGGATTTGGAAAGCTACAAAAATTCCCAAAGGGAAAAAGACCTAGGAATTTTTTGTTTTGGATATGTAGCATATGTGAGGAGGCAGGATGTTGCCTAGTATGTTGGGGAAAGGATTTTATATCTTATTTTTATGAACACTACTTCTTGAGTGTAAGGCAAGGAGAAAAACTGTTGAAACTGAAAGGCATTTTCCGAGGAGGAGTTCTGAGTTATCCCTCATGGATTCATGGTCAGGCTAGGGGGAGAACATTTCAAGTGATTTGGCTACCCTGTTCTACGTTTGGGGGGAACATGGCTGTTCCATTTGTTGTTCGACAATTTGACCAGATATGTTTATTTTCTCCTTTTGTGTTTACATGTCATGATGAATTATTGGCTAGTAGGATTTTATCTGTTTAAATATATACGAGGTACTCTATTATTAAATTTTGAAGGAAGGTAGTGATGAGTAGGATAGATTCTCATAGTTTAACTGTAGCTATTGAGTAAACTCTACTAAGTGGTTTGACTGGGATGAAAATTGGATGGGAAATATACCAGGAACTGTAACTGTAATTATGAGAATTCTACTTTAGTTCTTACGTTAAAAATTTATGCCAGTTCGATGCATCATGTATATCTGATTATTCAGTTTAGTAATCACTATTCTGGAAGTAAACCTGAGAATCACGAATATTTCACACCTATACTACATATATATATATATATATATATATATATATATATATATATATATATATGTATGTATGTATATATATATATATCTTTGTAAGTTATCTTTGATTTTGGAGGAAGTACCCTATCATGTTTAAACTGTTGTTGTAAATGGTTATAATTTAATAGAAGATAACTAGATATGCAAGTACATATATAAATATATATGTGTGAAGATAACCATATGACTTATAAGACTCACTGCAAAAATTCTATAGTACATATATCAATAGTATTAATGATAAATTGGAAGACGATTAGGTCTAGCTGATCATTTTTATTAAGTGATGAAATTTAGTACATGAAAAATAACCAAAACTATCAACCCCAAATGAATTTCTGGAACTAAATGTTAGAGGAGCGAAAACCTGTTCAATTCAAAAATATTCTGGAATCCTTCAACAGATTTACACATATTCTAATAAATATAAAAATTCATAGGTTTGCTAACAAGTAATAAATCATCCCAGTCTCTGTATAAGTCACATATCAATGAGATAAAAGTAAACAAATAGCACAGTTGGTCACAATGAAATTTTCTGGAAAATGAATCAGTATAGGGGAAAATTAAATATATTACAGACACGCTGTCTGGAGTTATGTGTATTATAAGTATACACATATTTGGTGATAGTCGAGAGTCATTGTCCATTTCAAAAATCTAAATATAAAATAACCAATATGCCAAAATAGGAAATGGACTGATTGTGTCTTATCCACTAAAATCGACTATACAATATATAAACAATGGTGAAATTCTTGTTCATTATTCCTTAATATGTTTGTTATACAGAGGCAAGGGTTCATCCCTTAGGTATTTTCATTAAAATCCAATTACATAGTTGAATCAACTGCCATAAGAATCTGGCACTTCTACCCACGATAATTGTATACTAATCTATTCACACAATAGAACCTGGAAGGTATTGTTAAGAGCTACTTTAGAGCCCAAATACCTTATGTACAGGGCGTGACTCTAAGTTAGGAGATTGAAACCATCAACAATCCTGTGAGGAAGTAAGGACAATAATGAGAACAAGAATTTAATAGAATTCAGAATAACAAATTAGAAAAAAATCCAAGACAATCTCTATGGTACAAAAATATAATATCTATGAATTCACAACATCACTTAAATTGCGGTATTGATCGGTCATATCATTTGCTTGGCTGAGGAAGACATCTACAGACTAGAAGGGAGAAGTGGGTTGAGGTCGACCTAATGGGCACCCTCCCAAAAACTAGGGGTCCCATCGTTAGATCGCTATAAACAATTCTTTAACTGTAATTACCAGAAAGAAATACAAGGAACTATTGAAATTAAAATGATTAAAATATGCAAATATTTTACACTATCGTTATACAAAAATTCATAACCATTACAACCATAAGACTTCCCCCTTGCCACTCTAATAAAATTTATGCTAACGGTCGATGGTAATAAACAATGAGATTCAATAGGGAATTGGGGTGCCTGGGAAAAACCCTGTCGTTTTTCCTTTTATAAAGATGAGGCAAAATATTTTCAAGTTTCCTAATGATCATGTGTCTCTATATGGGAATATGGTAAAACCTCTCAGGGAATTATTTAGGGATTGAATATTAATAAATTTTAATGAAACCACCCTTGTATTCAGACTCGTTGAGCCATAGTTAGGGAAACCCTGGATAAATCGCTTTTCTATACAAACAATAAAGGAAACCTACAACTTTTTACAAAAAATATTTTTGTTGATAACCTGAAATTCCAAGACTCCTTATAGGGAGGTTGGGAGGTGATATATATAAAGGTTCAACACAATAGAATGTGATCTATTCCTATAGAAATTACAGTACGATGTCGACCTGTAGAGAATGACTATTTATCCATAGGAGAATCAAATTCGTCCATGATGAAGAACCCTCATAAAACTAATATAACAAAGGTTTGAAACATTTGGGCAATGGAGTTATTCCAAAGAGACTTTCTAATATGAAACACTTAGGGTTCAAGAATTTAATCTCTCGGCTACATATCAGATGGAGGAGGGAAAATAAGAAAATTATGAAAAGGACAGAAACTGGTTTCAACCGACTCTGTCTCTAATGAAGTAGTCTATATCTCAAACACAAAAGGGCCTTTACAGAACAGATCCTAATTTATCTCCAAATCTTCAATGCTCAGGAGGGCACAGACAGAACTTATGTATCTTTACCAGATAGTGTAACCACGTAGGACAAAGGAAGAATAACCCATATAGAAGAATGCTTATGTAATGTTTCCCCATATTTACCAAAAATAATACACAATTTTTTTTCTTAGGCCATTAAACCTATTCTCTTTCGGACAACTTACCACGAAATAATTATATTTACTGTATACAGGTAAATGTCATCAATAACTATAACACAAGATTTTGTCTTTACCAGTTATCAATACGACATTCTAACTTTATAATCTTACTGGTTCCCCTTCTGAACTATTTAATACTATATAGGAAAATTCTACCCATAAGGGTCAAGGTAACGATACTATACCCTCGTCTCTCGGATATTTTAAATATTATTAGCGATTAGTAACCTACAAGACTTACACTATTGACATCCCTTTACATATAGTGTTACCAACTTCCCATATGTATAATTCTCCACATTATATCTAAGGCCTTTAAATTCATCTCCACTTTATACATAACCCTTCATATTGGTGAATGCGGGGGTAACCACGAGACAAACACCCTCACCCTTGAGTATGGTCGCAACTCGTGACCTATAAGGTTTATGCGCTTACACCCTTGTTAAAAGAATAGATCTCTTCAATCATAATACTTCAGGTTTTTAAACAAAGGGATTTACATTACTTTCACATGATCGAACACTAGTGTTGAAAACACTGGTTTTGATTTTAACTTAATTATCAACGACCTATCAATTGGTTTTCCACATGTCATGAATTGTTACCTTTGCGCCAATGAATTCCTTACTCCTTTAAACTGAAAGGGTGGTAGTTCTACAAGTTAACATCATTGCCTGAATGGGAGGGGGCGATTTGTATAAGGGCGTGATCTTCTTAACTGCACATCACATTCTGCAATAAAAGGGAAATGAAGATGAGACAGGAGTGTCACATGCAAGATTAGAATTCCTATCAATCCATTAAAGGTCGCAGTACTAAGAGAGTTACTTATGGGCCACTGTGACCAATGTAGACCGACCACCTCTGTCGTGCCACATGATGTAGTACTAGAATGTAGTCTTCATTAAACTCGTTTGGGTAGTTATCGAGACAGGCCACTGTTAAACTCCCCTATGAATCAATTTGGGCATTTTACCCTATGCGACATCCGTTATTAGATTTTTGTTACGAGCACAGTGGTATGTCTCGTCATGAGTGCTGGTAGAGAAAACCCCAGGCGTCCCCTTCCCCTACTTCATTGTACAGGTAAGAACCACCTGCGTTCGCATCTTGCACTTGTATGAGACTGGTTATATTTTTATTTAAAGGTATTTATCATAGTGTCTCGTCCCTCTGATCTTGGTTCAAGCTTTTCCATAGGCTTTAAGGGTCTGCGCCTCTCTAGTGTTTTCACAGTACCAAACCCCTCTGAAATCTGTTTTCCTTTTCATGTCATTCCTATCATTTGGTTGGAAACTTTCTTCCTCTTTGAGACAAAATATCACTAGAGTATCTCCTATGCTATGGATAGTTAAGTAGTGGTGACTTAGGGTTTCTTTTACCTTTCTCGTGAGGTAGGCATTCACTGCTCCAAATTCCATTAAGAAGTTTTCTAGTTATTGAGTTTGGGAAGGGTTTCGAGAATAATAATAGGTTTCTTATCAACCAACAACACCTTAGTAGTTTTCCTGAGGTGTAACCTCGTATTTGATTGGTGAATGATCGTGACATACCTGACATTTACCACACCATGGATTAACTTTTATCAAGGTTGCTCCTGAGCAAACCCAATGTCAATATTCTTGTGCAACCCAAAGCTTTCCTCATGAGGGTTCTATGTCTAGGTGAGGGATTCGCTCTTGCTGCTTCAACTTATTATTGGTTATATTCTACTGTATTATTCATAGATTCAAGATGGTTTAACTTGTACCCTTATGTTCGAGATAATGAAGTTGTAGTTCAACTCTCTAAACTGTGTGATGTTTCTTAGTTGCTATGTAATATTTCTTTAAGTCAGGGATTAATCCACTATCGTGTTTGCGCTTGTACGAGGAGATAAAATAAATTTCGATCCCCACTGTGTAATTCATTTTGGGAGAAAAAGGACCTTAGTGAATTTCCACAATGTTCCGGGTCTTCCATTTCTGTAATTATTTTAAAAAATAACAGGGCAAAATTCCCTAGCACTGTCTGTAATCCAAACTTATACATTCACTATGGAGTACGTTTCATACTGTGTGCTGATTATGATTATGGTTTGCGATTGTTTCTTAGTTATTTCCTTTCTGAATTTATTAATTAGGTCAGATTTCTTTGATCTAATGATGGGACCATTTTCCTTTAACTACGAGGGTACCCATCATATGATACTTGGTCTGCTCCACCCATCGGGTTCGTGGGTGAATACCTCATTGATATAAGGCGAGAGGATGACATTGTTCCAACATCACAAGCTAAGTGAAAACTTTACACTTATCTTCCTTACTTCTTTGAAATTGTTTTGTCTGAGTGATTTTTACTATATACCATCTTTGAATTCATTTAATGTCAACTTAAAACCTAATTAAAATTTTCTCCTAGTTCCTTTATAGGCTTGCGCACATTCGAAGTCTCTAGACCCTTTCAGACAGTCTCTCCTGCAGGTACTTGGGTTTCATTTTACAACGTGTTTTAAGGAAAAATGTACTCAATTTCTATTGGAAGAAAGGGTTTGTCTTGGGGTAGAGGTATAATGGAATTTTATATTATATGTCTGTAGCAACTACTTTACTATACAATTCAGTTTTTAAAGAAAAACAATAAGGAAAAACCCCTATTGAAAAGAGATTTGTTATTTTGAACTTTATAAGCATGGTAATGTGTAAGGTTGGGGACTCACTTGAGTAACTGTCCGTCCTTGGAAACTCAAGCAAGTTTTTAATAATTTGAATTGCAATACTTTTTATCATGTACTATGATGATACTGAGAGGCGGGTGAATTAGTATCAAGTACAATTTAAAACCTTTTTCAACTTATACTTAAACCATTCAACTATATCCAATGAGCAATGAACAATAGTATAAGAGTTACACCAATACACCACAATACACCATGCACAATATATGAGAAATAATCAATAGTTATTGTTCAAGGGTAGTAATGACTTCCAAAGGTAGCTACGGCTTCCAAATGTAAAGGGAGGGATAAACCTTCAAGAGGAAGATACAATCCTCCAATATCAATAGAGTTGAACTCTCCATCCTTTCCCCTTCCTTCCACCCAAGAATATATGAGAGATAATAAAACTTTACATTAAATCATCACCATCAACCAATCATCACATAGAACCTGATAATGCTTCTTGAGACTTCTTCAATTTCTTTAATTCTTCAATTCTTAGAGTACTCTAATCCTATATATAATATTACTCAATATATTCTCTGAAACTCCTCCAAGTTTCACTCCTTGAATCCTCCCCAAAAATAAGTTATAGAAAGAATGGTAGACTTTATTCAATTTTGGTCTATTCAGGAGACTAAACTTGTACAAAATGCCCCGTGCTCAATATTTAACATCTGATTTTGAAACTCACACAAAAGAAACCAAATTTTGTACTATTTCCAATGAAATTTGTCCCAAGTCATTTGGATTCTCAATAAATAAGTTATGATCGTTTTACCCGGAACACCTGTTTATTGACTAGCTTCAGGACTGGTCACAAACCCTATCGTCCACAGAGTGTATCTCCATAATTATAGCAAACCAAGAGCTAAATTTTTTACCAGAGGTACCTTGATATGTATTCTCAATACCATATTGATTTCACCATATGAATCATTCTATAAAAAACGTTATGGAAAAAATGGTAAGATGACCTAAAAATAACATACCTTAGAACACATCACCAAAAGACTTCATCCTCCCTTGAAATCCATCTTTCTTTACTTCTTGTTTCCTATGAAATTCAACTTGTATCAAAATGAATGTATAATGATGTTTATTTATACCATTTATGTTACTTCATTTTAACATTAGGGCCAACCTGACACTTTCTTATTTTGTAATTCTTTTCTTTAATTATCTTCAGGGCCTACATGTACTTCCTTCATCAATTCACTCTGTCATCTTCAAAAATTCATTTCTCCTCAACCATGAGGATCCACATTATGTGCCACATACCAACTGAAACAACATGATGTATACTATCCATTAATGGGTGTTGTATATGCATGTGCATTGTCCTTCATGTCCAAATATATTTATCAATCTTGCGGTCCAAAACCCATGAGTAGGGTTGACATCAATGACAACAACCAATCTTCGAACAATCTCCCCCTTTGTCATTGATGGAAACACTCATGCTCCCCCTATCATCATGATCCCAATTTCTCCCCCCCTTTGACATCAATGGAAAAGGTTAGGGCTGCTCCCCCTG
>JASDQU010244628.1:11861-23789 GCA_032191745.1 Picea mariana
ACTTTTCTTAATTATAGGATTTCATTGCCTATATGAGTGAATATCACTCACTCATTGAACATATCATAATATACATTGATTCTCATTATTCATATTGTATCTCTCTTTCTTTTCTTGATAAGCTTTGTTTGTGTATACTTTAGCTAGGTCTCATGTGGAGGTTTCCATGAAACACTGACATGGTATCAAAGCCAAGCTTCTTGGAGCAACCCAGACAAGCTAGAGAAGAGCGAAAGAAGATTTGATTATTGAGTAATCCTAGTTTCTGCCAGAGTCGCAACCTATCTCTATCGAAAGGTGCGACAATTGGAATAAACGCAGTCTATCCATTTCTAGGGTGTGATGGTCAATCGACGTAGTCTATCTATTGCTAGGGTGTGATGGTCACACTCAAACTTACAAAAATTTTATTTATTAGAAATCGAAGCATAAACAAAAGGAGCTATTACATCCAGAGTCAAAGAAGGAGGGATATGCCAAACCCTTCAAGGATTCTTCAGGTTCCAAAGATTCTTCAAATTACAAAGGGAAGAAGAATAAGGGAAATAAGTGCACATATTGTAATAAACCGAATCATGAAGAATACACATGCATGAAGAAGCAGATCGATCTTATCACACAGGCGCTTCAGAAGAATAACCTTGGAGATTTCATTCCTGAAGGAGCCAAGAAGAAGAAGGAAGAAGACCATGCGCCTAAGAAAGGTAATCATTATGCTCTGGCTGCAATTAATTCCTCATCTTATTCATGGATTATAGATTCTGGCACATCACATCATATGGAAGATAAATAGGAAGTTTTTAATTCTTTGAGTTCATGCTCTAGACCTCCTATTCTCATGGGGGATGATACTCCAATAGAAATTGCAGGAGAGGGAAGAGTGGAACTCCCTAATGGATGTTTTGAGAATGTTTTACATGTTCCAAATATTCTATAAATCTGCTCTCAGTTTATCAGATCACTCAAACAGGTAAAAGGGTTGAATTTACATTAGATTTAGTCATTGTAGTTGACATGCATGATAGTTCCATTATTTCAGTTGGTGAGGTAGATCACAAATCACGGTTGTATAAGTTCACTAAGTTTACTGAAAATGACTCCTCTTTGCTACTTACACATGCTAATGATAGTAGTAGAGTATGGCATGAGATATTTTTTCATTTAAACTTTAGGTACATGCAGCGAGTTTCTAAGATAGGAATGGTCAAAGGCTTGCCAAACATTCACTTTTCTGAAGGGGTTTGCAAAGGATGCATTCTTGGAAAGCATCCTGAAGAGAAGTTTGAAAAGGGGAAGGCAAAGAGAGCCTCCTCTTCCTTGGAGCTTGTTCACAGTGATATCATGGGTTCATTTCCACATCCGTCCATCAACAAAGCAAGGTATGTTCTTACACGTATTGATGATTACTCGCGCTATACTTGGGTTTATTTTCTCAGGAAAAAGTTTGAAGTTTTTGAGCATCTCAAAGACTAATTCAAATCTCTAGCAGAGACATAAACTGGGAATAAAATCAATATCCTCCGTACAGACAATGGGGGGGAGTATATCAACAAAGATGTTTAGAATCTCTATCGTGAAGATGGTATCCAGTTGCAGCACACAGTTCCATAAACTCCACATCATAATGGAGTTGCTGAAAGGAAGAACATGTCTCTCAAGGAGATGACCAGTTACATGTTTCATGCACAATCACTTCCTTCCAAGATTTGGGTTGATGCACTTAACTGTGCTGGTTACATACAAAACAGAGCACCTCATAGATCTATTGAGGATAGGACACCTTTTGAGGCTTGGACATGTGACAAACCAGATGTCACACACTTATGCATCTTTGGATCTATAGCATGGGACCATATTCCTTCTGAAAAGAGGAAAGCCTTAGATCCACAGAGCACACCTTGCATCTTTGTGGGATATACAGATGATGTGAAGGGGTACAAATTGATTCATCCCTCTATAGACCGGCTCATCATTGAGCGCAGTGTTCAGTTTGGGGAGATTCCTTTGCATGCACCTCCAGTGCAACATGCAGAGACTCTTGTGCTTCCATCATTTCTAGACATCAGAGATGATGGTTCCACACACTCAGATGCTACATATTCAGACACAGATTTAGAGGGTTATGTACATGCAGATGAACAATTAGTACAGCCAAATGAGGAGCCAACGTCGGATCTTCAACAAATGCCTAAGTGGGCATAGTACACACTTCAGGCAACAGACAACCTTATAGGGGATCCATTGGATTCGAAGAGGACTCGATCTCAGCATGTGGATCCTTCTCATGTACTTTCAGCTTCTGAACCAACGATGCCCATGCATTTTTATATGGTTCAATCTTCTGATCCACATACCTACATTGAGGCTGTTCAAAATCCATTATGCAAAGCATCCATGCAGGAGGAGCATGGATCTCTCCTACAGAATCATAATTGGGATCTGGTTCCCCATCCACCAGAGAGGAAACATGTCATACGCAAATGGGTCTATAGGACGAAGAGAGGAACAAATGGTTAGGTTAGTAGGTACAAGGACATATTAGCCACAAAAGGATTTCAACAAATTCACGAGATAGATTATGATGAGACCTTTGCTCCTATAGCAAAGATGGACTCCATTTGCTTGGCTCTAGCCATTGTAGCAGCCAAAGGATGGGAAGTTCACTTTTCTTCATGGTGACCTTTCAGAGGAGATCTACATGGAGCAACCACATGGGTTCATTCAGAACTCATATTTAGTATGTAGACTGAAGAAGTCTCTCTATGGCCTCAAGAAGGCACCTAGAGCATGGTATGCAAAGATGGGTTCTTACTTTCTTTCACATGATTTTGTTAGATGTAAATCTGATTCCAATGTTTACATGTTGAGGACTACTAACTCTGCGATGATTTTAGTACTCTATGTTGATGATATTTTGATCATTGGTAGCTCTTCTTTAGCCATTTATTTTATCAAAGATATTTTGCATGACAGGTTCTCTATGAAAGACATGGGTCCACTACACTTCTTTCTTGGTCTTGAGATTGTTGGGCCCTTCATTTTTGGGAAAGAATTGTGCAAGTTTTGATTAAGCATGAGTTGCGCAAACTTCATCAGAAGTTGAAACAAAAGAATAACAGAAAGCAGTTGTGGGAGCTAGCACAACACCAGCTAAGAAACAAACAGTTGCAAGAGAACAAGAAAGTGAGCAAGCTGAACAGAAAGACATAACCCAACTATACATAGGACAAAAGATAGATGTAAAAGGGTTGGAGTCGAGTCGGTATATCATGTTGTTGTTATTGTTCAACCAATAGGTCAGTTGGTTGGAGTCGAGTTGCTGTATTGGGATGCTATCATGTTTATCAGAGTCATCCAAGGTTTTTGGGGATTAGCTAGTGAAACTTGATGTAAGAGACAACCCAGAGTCTATAATGAACATCTCTATGTAGCTCTGAATCTATAATAAAGGAAAGATCTGGAAGCTAATATGAGTATCCTAAATTTCAAATATGATGTGTCTTTGTATGTTACTTATGCATTACATTGTTCCTTTATGGTTTATGAGTTTTGTCTAATGGTTCTATGGTTAATCGTTGTTCATAACATAAGTAGGTTTGGTTCTTGCATTTAGATGTTTCCGATCTGATAATGTTGATTGTGAAAGAATAGGAGTGAGTTTTGAATGCTCTATGGATCTTCCTTAGTCTTCTCCCTACCCTTCCCTATCCATATGTCTCAACAGCGCTTCGGGTGAGACTTCTTCTCTTTGGAGGGGATGAAAATGCCAACGCTCTAGACTACACGGTGCCTTTTGTTGGTAACCTGAGAAGAACCCTACTCTGACCAAATTCACGCCAACAAAATGGTTTCGTTGCCGGGACCCATATTAAAAGGGAACCTATAGGAATAATTCTACCGCCGATCCATAGATCTGGCATTGAGCAATGATGGGAAAGAAACTGTAATGCCTTCATATGGAAAGAAGCGGAACTAAGAAGAAAATTGGTGGGAACTACTCGAGAACCGATATTTTACTCAGAAAGATCAAGCGACCAGTACAAGATTTTCTGGGTTAAATTCTCGAAAGAATTTTTTCACTGGATCAAGAGGCTCCAAGAAGCTCCAGAGTTCCAGGGATGGGTCAATAAGATCTATGTGTGGGATACTGACAAGTTAGCAGCACTCCAATTTTCCAGTCACGCGGGCCGTATATTTCTGGGTCACTACCATGATAGAAGGATACATAATTGAATTTGTAGCTGAGAACCACCAGTATTTCTCGCGGGCAGAAGAAATTTTCAAGAAAGGCTCAAGGGGAAGACTTTTAAGAGAGATCCCCCTATGGATTAAAGACTTCTTGGTGGAGGAAGGGATGTTGACTATGTCCCCAATTGAGATGGCAACGTAAACTCCCTCTCTTGGGGTAGGGCGAGACGGGGTGAGAGTCATGGCATGAGAGAGGGGAAGATTTCTTTGACAAATGGGGGGGAACAACAAGAAATGGATCGAAGAGATGAGAAAGCCTTGAAGAGAGCCACCATAGTTGAGAAGTGGTGGCACGGAAAGATCAAGAAAGTTGCAAGATAGTCTGAAAAGTTGAGGAGAGAAGGAGAATCTAGAGAAAGAGAGGAAAGACAGATGGAATAACTGCAGAGGATGAGAATATAGGAACGACTGTCCAGTCAAAGATTAAGTGAGAGAGAAGAAAGGAGAGAAATAAGTCCCCAGGAGGTGGGACGAGAAGGATAAAGTGTGGATGTAAGAGAGGAGGAAGCCGACATGAATCTTGGAGGAGAAAGAGAAGATTCAGCCCCGATATCAAGAGAGATCGGGAATCCGACTGAAGAGATCATCCCAGTGGAAGCTAACAAGACCCCCCAGATCAAAGAAATCTTCCCCGAAGCCAGTGACGCCAGCCCCAAATCACCCATACCCCAAGTTCCTTCTATACAAGCAATAATTACGACACTACCTTCTCATGTAGACTCTGTTCCAGTACAATTAACTAACCAACCACAACCTGGAAGTGCGAGTACATGGAGGATATTGGGATCCCCTGGTAGATTGCAAGTAGGACTATTAGGGTTCATACTGATATGAACAATAGGATCAACAATGGCCAACCATGTGGGAGGGTCGATTGCCCGATACCCAGAATTTTTGGGTAAGGGAGATGAAGACGTTGAACATCATTGGTTCTTGTGTGAAGCCATATAGAGATCCAGAGGGACACCAGATGCAAACAAGTTGGTCGAATTCTAGACTACATTGAGAGGTCACGCTCTCAAATGGAACATGAATATCATTGAACCAAGAGTGCCAAGGACGCAAGGTCAAGAATTCACACTTGAGCAGGTACAGACGAGGTTCATAGCAGAGTTCAAACTACCTCAGTCAGAACAACGGGCTCTGTCTGAGTTGCGCAAGATCCAGAAGAGGGAAGGCGAATCATCTTTGGAGTACAGCTAGAAGTTCAAAGATGCCATAGGAATCCTGGCACACCCAATCCATGAAGAACATTAAAGAGAGTGGTACATTCAGGGACTACTACCCCTGACTCGGATTAATCTTCAAAAAGCCTAGACAAATTAGAAGAACTAAGAAACCTAGCCATCAAAGAGACCGAGGGGAACAGAGAAATCCAAAACACTATACCTAGCCAAACCGATAGCTCCTACAATCACCCATTGAAACTATAGAGACTCGACATATAGACCAAAGAGAAACCCAAAATAGCTTTGGTGGGTGATTACTGGGATGAGAAAACCAGTTAGGAAATTCAAAGTTTACTACGGGAATATGAGGATTTGTTCCCAAAGACTTTTTCAGAATTGAAGGGAATCAAAGGAGTTATGGGAGAAATGAAGATAGATTTAAAACCAGGATCCAATCCTATCAGACATAGGCCATACCGCCTTAATCTGAGAGTAAAAGAGAAAGTTAAGAAGGATGTTGATAAAATGCTAGAAGTCGGTCTCATTTTTCCCGTAGAAGAAGCAGAATGGGTAAGCTCGATAGTCATTTAGAGAAAGAAAGAAACTAAGGATATTAGAGTCTGTGTGGACTACAGAAGCCTCAAATCTGCCTGTGTGCATGACCCTTTCCCAACACCCTTCACCGATGAGGTCCTAAGAAACAAACAGTTGCAACAGAACAAGAAAGTGAGCAAGCTGAACAAAAAGACATAACCCAACTATACATAGGACAAAGGATAGATGTAAGAGGGTTGGAGTTGAGTCAGTATATCAGGCTGTTGTTATTGTTCAACCAATAGGTCGGTTGGTTGGAGTCGAGTTGGTGTATTGGGCTGCTATCGTGTTTATCGAAGTCGTCCAAGGTTTTTGGGGATTAGCTAGTAAAACTCGATGTAAGAGACAACCTAGAGTCTGTATTGAACATCACTATGTAGCTCTGAATCTGTAATAAAGGAAAGATTCAGAAGTTAATATGAGTATCCTAAATTTCAAACATGATGTGTCTTTGTATGTTACTTATGCATTACATTGTTCCTTTATGGTTTATGAGTTCTGTCTAATGGTTCTATGGTTATTCATTGTCCATAACGTAAGTAGTTTTGGTTCTTGCATTTAGATGTTTCCGATCTGATAATGTTGATTGTGAAAGAACAAGAGTGAGTTATGAACGCTCTATGGATCTTCCTTAGTCTTCTCCCTACCCTTCCCTATCCATCTGTCTCAGCAGTGCTTCGGGTGAGACTTCTTCTCTTTGGAGGGGATGAAAAAGCCAGCGCTCTAGACTACATGGTGCCTTTTGTTGGTAACCTGAGAAGAACCATGGTCTGACCAAATTTGCGCCAATAGAGATTAGTCAGGATGCTCCCGGCATCAAACTTTCTTAGGCTAGGTATGTTAGGGATCTTCTGGATAGATTCCACATGACAGATTGTTAGTCTGCATCTACACCCTTATTATATGGGATCATACTTTAGGATGGTGGGGATAAACCATTAGTGGACAACACTTTGTATCGAAAATTGGTGGGGAGTCTTCTGTATCTCACCTACACCCGTCCAAATATCTCATATACGGTAAGAAAAATTTCTAGATACATGCAGGAACCCCATGATCTACATTGGAAGGCTTCCAAGTGCATCCTTAGATATGTTCAGGGCACCATGAGTTATGGAATTCACTATGAGTTATGAAATGCATTAGATATCATAGGGTTCATAGATTCAGGTTGGGTTGGTGATAGAACATATCACAAGTCCACGTCTGGGTACACTCTCAGTTTGGGGTTAGGCCCAATTTGTTGGTCAAGTAAGAATAAATCATCCATTGATTTATCTTCTGCAGAGGCCGAGTAAATAGGAGTAGTCAACTGTGTCATTCAAACACTTTGGCTTCAACACTTCTTTATAGATCTTGGCATCAAGTTTCACTATCCAACTATCCTATGGTGTGACAATCAGAGTACACTGATATTTTGCAAAGATCTAGTACAACAACAACAAACCAAACACATTGAGGTCCACATGCATTTCATTAGATATCTAGTACATGACATGATCATTGATTTTCAATTTTGTCCTTCATCAGTACAGACTGTCGACATGTTCACCAAGAGCTTCACTGGGCAGAAGTTTTAGACTTTGTGGGATCGTCTTGCAGTGAAGAACATAGTTGCCTAGCAGCTGCCTGTTGGGCTCTAAAGATGTCCTAAAAACAAACTTAGTCTGACATTAATTTATCAACACAGGATTCGTCTTCTCCTTCAAGAATGTCAGCAAATTCTATGCGGATAGTCATAGAGGTGTAAATCATGTAGATAATTCAGTTAAAGAAAATCTGAGTCTATCTAAATTACTGCAATAATCAAGTTTTTCATGCATTCATAAAAAACTCTTAAACTAATAAATCACTCAACATAATTGTAATCTGAACAATAACACACCATGAATAAAAGCATCAATCAATTTATTGAATTCATTTATCAAATAAACAATAATTTAATCTTCAAAAACACTTAAATGAATCAATCTCTCAATGACTAATTAATCTACTGGAAAGGAACAACGAATTACTGAATATTAAACAAGGAACAACAAATGTGAATTAAACGAAAGGGACAACAAATGTGAATTTGATAAAAGCAACAATGTGTGCGAGAATGAAAGGAATTCATAAGAGAGAAACTAACAACAAATGGAAATGGAACATCTATTCTTTGAAAATGAGCAACATAACTAATTCATAAAATAATCAACACACCAATGAGTTTATCTTAACTATTTGAAAGGAAATTCAAATCACAGAACTAAAATAGAATTGATACGATTACAGGTGAGATAGTAACTCCTTCCGACTAGGCCCATGGTCTTCAGAAGATACTGCTATGAAAAATGCAGTACGCAGGGATGATCAAAACACTTGAATCTTTCATTAATTCCATAAGTGATAAATCATTTACAATGGATTGTTGTAAAAAAATGTCAACAATTAAGAGATCTGAATGCTTAGTTAAAATTCTTGGTTATCTCTCTATTGTTCACTATCCTTTATATATTACAATGAGATAAGTAAATTAATCTATCTTGAAGATCGAGAGATCCTCAGGATTGCTTTTACTATTTATGAAGTTTGCAAGATAAAGAGTCAATATTCCTTTGAACCGTTTTGTGCCTAATTTCTTTGATCTTCAATGGATTTTGCATCTTCATGATCTTCTTAACTATCTTGAGTTAACAACAATCGTCCATTTCTGTAATAAAATCAAAACAATTCAAACCAAAGTTCAGAAAATATCTAATATCATTCAATAATATTTCCTAAAGACTTTTAACCATTTTCTTCCCTAATTACTTCAAATTAATAGAAAAGTCAACAAAGAATATATCACAAACCATAGTAATAAGGAGAATATTTATACCTTTTTCTCAACTCAACATACCCCCTAGCTTACCTTTTTGCATGCCCTCATGCAACAATAGATTTTATATGCAAAGCAGTGATACTGAAGGGTGGAGAGGTCTCTTCTCTAGGTCTTCAGAACTTGTGCTTACCTTTAAGCTCTTCAAAAGAAACATATTCTCTTTTGTTACAAATTTCATAATCACTCTGATAACCCTCTGGAGGATAGAAAATAATGGGAGGACTGTACTTGCATCCAATCCAGGAAGGCCCTTCATCCATTATCATTCTGGCATACCTCTCTAACCTGAAAGTAGTTGTTGAAAATTTCTGAAACCAAATGGTTCCCTATTCTTGACTTCATTTGAAGAGACATTCAATCTTAATTTGGTAGTAGAAAGGGATTCTTATTTAATCTCTCTGAAATACTGTAGACCTGAATGTACAACATGTCTATGGATGGGAGCTAAAGATTCTACAACCTTCTCCCTCTTCATGGATGTTCTATGTTGCATAATGGTATCAAAGGATTTAGGAGGTTCCCCTCCGATCCATAGGTCTAGTCCATTTTCCCTTTTCATGAATATCTTATGTGCTTTATCCCACCTGGTTTGATTTTTGGCAAAAGACAAGAATACCTGAAACTGGATATCCCCAGTGAATGGATTGGGGTTCTCTTTTATGTTTTCTTCTAGGATAAAGTTGTGAAGGTATAGTTTACACATAAATTATTTTACTCCATCCTCTTGTTCTTTAAAACAAGAAACAAAATTAGAAACAGTGGTGAACTCATAAGGTGTGCCTTCCCTAATATCTTTTAATTTTAGTAACAAATAACGTTCTAATAAAAACAAGGCATAGTTAGTATCAGGGGGCCTGCAAACTAAATGGTCAGAATAAACAGAGTTTTTTATTTTTTATTTTCTCCAAAGATCCATCGAGCTGGCCCTATACCTTCTTCACCTTTTATTTATCTTTTCTGAGCTCAACAAAGGTCTCATTCTCATTTTCTGACATGGCTCGGAGTTGTCTGACAACTTTTTGATGTTCTGACACTTTACCATCTCACTTCTGCATTGAGTTAGGGTTTGTTGGGATTGTTCTAGTTCTTCTTCCAACCTTTTAATAATGGCATCCTATTCAGAGGAGTGAAATACTTCTTCAGTCTGAACATTTGTTTCTATTGTTGTTGGAGCCTCTGTCTAAGTTTCTATTTCAAATGTTTCCAAAGGAGCATGTAATTATGTTTGTGTTCCAACATAATTGGTGTGAATTATCCTTCTAGGAAGTGGATTTCTTCCCTGTACTCTAGCCCTATTATATTTCTTCTTCTTATGGGCTTTGTCAGCCTGTTCCAACTACTCCCTAATTTGTCTAATTGTTTCTTTCAATATGCCAACTTTTTTTATTAATACTTTTATTTTTTTAACCTTTTTCCTTAATGTCTTGTGTTCATGTTTTAATTTTCTAATTTTGTTATTACCTTTTTCTGCAGTTTCTTTTTTGTCTATGGGGAATTTCAAGGTCTTCCCCACCTTGATCAAGTAGTAATTGCTTCTCTGTATCTTCTGGGTGCTCTAGTTGTTCTAAAGGATTTTTCTCATCGAACTGGGGTTCTGGCTGTTTTGTTCCTTTAGGAGATGACATCTCCATATCAAGAATATCAAAGACATGGTTTGAATATGAAGAAGTTGGTGCTTGGGGTTCTCTAGACCTGTATGTATCTTCAGTAAGTGATATCCCTAAATTTCCCAATACTTGGGACATCTCTTCTTCATAACTTCTAAAGAAATCATCCTGTTGTTCTGCAGGGATTTCATGTGATGGTTTTTCTGTCTGTAAAGTTTCTTAAGTGTTTTCAGGTTGTACTGTCTTTTTACCCCTTCTTCTTTTTAGAGTGGAGGTTTCAAGAACATAAATTTTTCTATGTCTCCTCTTATTTGATGTTCCTGCGTATATGCTCTGCGTTTCTGCCAACTGAATGAGGTCTTCTTCCATTTCAAGTTGGGGTATTGGAATTTCTATTTAGGCATTATCTCCTTCTGTCTTGGTTGCCTCAATTCCCTATGGGGGAATTTCATGGTGGACTTCAGGTTGCTCAATTTGTAGGGGGCTATCGGGCTCAGTTAAGTCTCCCCAAGTTATTTGTGCATGGTTTAAGGCCTTTCTTACTATAAATTTTACTAACATGTGGTGACTAATTACATTGGAAGGGTCTTTGGATTTTTGGGTTCTTGCAGCGACTTCATGCAACATGGTATTAAAAAAGAATTGTAAATTTATCACTGACCTTTGTTTTAATACTGCCGGTGGTTTGAGGTGGTGACATATCACCACATCATATCGCCCGTCACATGTGATATATATTTGTATCACACCTGCTACCTCCTTCCATGGTTCACTGAGACTAGAGGGGTTGAGGCATTTCCCCTTTTTGTCGAATTCTTCCCTTGGTTCTCCGAAGGACTCAAAAACCTCCTTGAGTGCAGTGTATTTCCCAGTCCACTATGTTCGTTTGGGAGGACTATTACCTTAGCTATAATTTCATCACTAACCAGTATTTGTATGCCTCGAATTACTGAGACTCCCCCGTGTAAGTTTTGGAAATATGCTAGCGCGACATTTACATTGAATCCCTACAGTCTATTAAAGTATTGCATCCATAACAGATGGTGTATAATTTCCCTTTCTTGGTCGGTTACTTGCAGTAATGTGGGAAAGCGGTGAATTCTTTGGGCACCCATGTCTTTTGTAAACAAGTTAGCACAACTATCGTTCACAACTGCAAACTTAGTTAGACCAACCTGTGATAAAATATTACTAGAAATGGTAAAAATTACAGAAAAACAATGGTATATAGAAATACAAACTTTCCCATTAATTATAATCATTATGGTCTATCGATAATCATGCAGAATATCTTCCCCCTGATAAATGAAAAGGTCGACCTCGATCGTCGATATGTGTGAGCGTAATGATAGCGGTCAGTCAAGTGAGAGATAATTATTACACCACTGTCGCTGGGAGAATTACCATTAATAACTTTCAAATCACTTTAATGTTAATCATGAACGTT
>JASDQU010244628.1:25463-40494 GCA_032191745.1 Picea mariana
AAGGAATTCATAAGAGAGAAACTAACAACAAATGGAAATGGAACATCTATTCTTTGAAAATGAGCAACATAACTAATTCATAAAATAATCAACACACCAATGAGTTTATCTTAACTATTTGAAAGGAAATTCAAATCACAGAACTAAAATAGAATTGATACGATTACAGGTGAGACAGTAACTCCTTCCGACTAGGCCCATGGTCTTCAGAAGATACTGCTACGAAAAATGCAGTACACAGGGATGATCAAAACACTTGAATCTTTCATTAATTCCATAAGTGATAAATCATTTACAATGGATTGTTGTAAAAAATGTCAACAATTAAGAGATCTGAATGCTTGGTTAAAATTCTTGGTTATCTCTCTATTGTTCACTATCCTTTATATATTACAATGATATAAGTAAATTAAGCTATCCTGAGGATCGAGAGATCCTCAGGATTGCTTTTACTATTTATGAAGATTGCAAAATAAAGAGTCAATATTCCTTTGAACCATTTTGTGCCTAATTTCTTTGATCTTCAATGGCCTGTGCATCTTCATGATCTTCTTAACTATCTTGAGTTAACAACAATCGTCCATTTCTGTAATAAAATCAAAACAATTCAAACCAAAGTTCAGAAAATATCTAATATCATTCAATAATATCTCCTAAAGACTTTTTAACCATTTTCTTCCCTAATTACTTCAAATTAATAGAAAAGTCGACAAAGAATATATCACAAACCATAGTAATAAGGAGAATATTTATAGCTTTTTCTCAACTCAACATACCCCCCAGCTTACCTTTTTTCATGCCCTCATGCAACAATAGATTTTATATGCAAAGCAGTGATACTGAAGGGTGGAGAGGTCTCTTCTCTAGGTCTTCAAAACTTGTGCTTACCTTTAAGCTCTTCAAAAGAAACATCTTCTCTTTTCTTACAAATTTCATAATCACTCTGATAACCCTCTGGAGGATAGAAAATAATGGAAGGACTGTACTTGCATTCAATCTAGGAAGGCCCTTTATCCATGATCATTCTGGCATACCTCTCTAACCTGAAAGTAGTTGTTGAAAATTTCTGAAACCAGATGGTTCCCTTCTCTTGACTTCATTTGAAGAGACATTCAATCTTAATTTGGTAGTAGAAAGGGATTCTTATTTAATCTCTTTGAAATATTGTAGACCTGAATGTACAACATGTCTATGGATGGGAGCTAAAGATTCTACAACCTTCTCCCTCTTCATAGATGTTCTATGTTTCATAATGGTATCAAAGGATTTAGGAGGTTCCCCTCCGATCCATAGGTCTAGTCCATTTTCCCTTTTCATGAAGATCTTATGTGCTTTAGCCCACCTGGTTTGATTTTTGGCAAAAGACAAGAATGCCTAAAACTGGATATCCCCAGTGAATGGATTGGGGTTCTCTTTTCTGTTTTCTTCTAGGATGAAGTTGTGAAGGTATAGTTTACACATAAATTATTTTACTCCATCCTCTTGTTCTTTAAAACAAGAAACAAAATTAGAAACAGTGGTGAACTCATAAGGTGTGCCTTCCCTAATATCTTTTAATTTTAGTAACAAATAACGTTCTAATAAAAACAAGGCATAATTAGTATCAGGGGGCCTGCAAGCTAAAATGTCAGAATAAATAGAGAATTGTTTTTTTATTTGCTCCAAAGATCCATCAAGATGGCCCTGTACCTTCTTCACCTTTTCTTTAGCTTTTCTGAGCTCAACAAAGGTCTCATTCTCATTTTCTGACATGGCTCGGAGTTGTCTGACAACTTTTTGATGTTCTGACACTTTACCATCTCACTTCTGCATTGAGTTAGGGTTTGTTGGGATTGTTCTAGTTCTTCTTCCAACCTTTAATAATGGCATCCTATTCAGAGGAGTGAAATACTTCTTCAGTCTGAACATTTGTTTCTATTATTGTTGGAGCCTCTATCTAAGTTTCTATTTCAAATGTTTCCAAAGGAGCATGTAATTATGTTTGTGTTCCAACAGAATTGGTGTGAATTATCCTTCTGGGAAGTGGATTTCTTCCCTATACTCTAGCCCTATTATATTTCTTCTTCTTCTGGGCTTTGTCAGCCTGTTCCAACTGCTCCCTAATTTGTCTAATTGTTTCTTTCAATATGCCAACTTTTTTTATTAATACTTTTATTTTCTTAACCTTTTTCCTTAATGTCTTGTTTTCATGTTTTAATTTTCTAATTCTGTTATTACCTTTTCCTGTAGTTTCTTTTTGTCTATGGGGAATTTCAAGGTCTTCCCCACCTTGATCAACTAGTAACTGCTTCCCTATATCTTCTGGGTGCTCTGGTTGTTCTAAAGGATTGTTCTCATCGAGATGGGGTTCTACATGTTTTGTTCCTTTAGGAGATGACATCTCCATATCAAGAATATCAAAGACATGGTTTGAATATGAAGAAGTTGGTGCTTGGGGTTCTCCAGACCTATCTGTATCTTCAGTAAGTGATATCCCTAAATTTCCCAATACTTGGGACATCTCTTATTCATAACTTCTAAAGAAATCATCCTGTTGTTCTGTAGGGATTTCATGTGATGGTTTTTATGTCTGTAAAGTTTCTTAAGTGTTTTCAGGTTGTACTGTCTTTTTACCCCTTCTTATTTTTAGAGTGGAGGTTTCAGGAACATAAATTTTTCTATGTCTCTTCTTATTTGATGTTCCTGCCTATATGCTCTGCGTTTCTGCCAACTGAATGAGGTCTTCTTCCATTTCAGGTTGGGGTATTGGAATTTCAATTTGGGCATTATCTCCTTCTGTCTTGGTTGCCTCAATTTCATGGTGGACTTCAGGTTGCTCAATTTGTAGGGGGCTATCGGGCTCAATTAAGTCTCCCCAAGTTATTTGTGCATGGTTTAAGGCCTTTCTTACTATAAATTTTACTAACATGTGGTGACTAATTACATTAGAAGGGTCTTTGGATTTTTGGGTTCTTGCAGCGACTTCATGCAACATGGTATTAAAAAAGAATGGTAAATTTATCACTGACCTTTGTTTTAATAATGTCGGTGGTTTGAGGTGGTGACATATCACCACATCGTATCGCCCGTCACATGTGATATATCTCTGTATCACACTTGCTAGCTCCTTCCATGGTTCGCTGAGACTAGAGGGGTTGAGGCATTTCCCCTTTTTGTCGAATTCTTCCCCTGGTTCTCCGAAGGACTCAACAACCACCTTGAGTGCAGTGTATTTCCCAGTCCATTGTGTTCCTTCGTTTGGGAGGCCTGTTATCTTAGCTATAATTTCATCACTAACCGGTATTTGTATGCCTCGAATTACTGAGACTCCCCCGTGTAAGTTTTGGAAAAATGCTAGCACGACATTTACATTGAATCCCTACAGTCTATTAAAGTATTGCATCCATACCAGATGGTGTATAATTTCCCTTTCTTGGTTGGTTACTTGTAGTAATGTGGGCAAGCGGTGAATGCTTTGGGCACCCGTGTCTTTTGTAAACAAGTTAGCACAGCTATCGTTCACAACCCCAAACTTAGTTAGACCAACCTGTGATAAAATATTACTAGAAATGGTAAAAATTACAGAAAAACAATGGTATATAGAAATACAAATTTTCCCATTAATTATAATCATTATGGTCTATCGATAATCGTGCAGAATATCTTCCCCCTGATAAATGAAAAGGTCGACCTCGATCGTCGATATGTGTGAGCGTAATGATAGCGGTCAGTCAAGTGAGAGATAATTATTACACCACTCTTGCTGGGAGAACGACCATTAATAACTTTCAAATCACTTTAATGTTAATCATGAACATTAATCAGACCTTTTGTGGGAAGTACAAGTTCAAATACCAATGTTCAAATATGTTAAGGAAGAATATTCTGAGTAGTCTAAATTTGTTCACGTTTTATAAATATTCCACATGTCATAACTTTGTTATTATCCCTTATGTTGAATATAACCGGAATGATAGCCTCTTTTTTAAGAAAGGAAGTCTAGGAACACAAAAAAAACTTAGCGTATTTAAGATAAACTTCCATACCATAGGAAGAGCCACTGTTGCCAGCAAGTGTCCATAGCCTCGACAGGGTTTCCTTTTAACCCATAGATGAGACAATATCCTCAATAAATAGTTTGAATCGTCTTTTCCCAAAAAGGCCACTATCCTTTTTTGGTATCCAGATAACGAAAATGCCACTCACTAGATCGTAACCTAAGTGAACAAGCCGGCTCATGATGAGACCTCTTGTCCTTTGACCTTAAATGCCAAAGGCCATTTCCCTAGTGTGGTAGTCATAGTGGGAATGCCACTTATGTTAATCTCTTATGATCATGGTAGTTTGGATCATGATGAGACCCCCTATCCTTTTTGGGAGAAGTTTTTTTTCTTTATTTAGATTTAATTATTATTCCCACCCCACCCCTCATTTTTTATTAGGCTTTATTAAGGGAGGCTCATCTACTCCTTAAGAGTGTGGGATGGAGTAAGAAGTGTAATAATTCCAAATAAAAATGTGCCTTAGACTCCTTATTATGATGTGGAGGCAAATTATCATTCAAGTATATAGGTATATATATAGGGGAAAGAAACGAGTTACGGTGGTTAAGGATTATGAAAAATATTAAGATAATTCGGAAAAATCAATCTGTAAACAATTTGATAAGGTATGCTAGATAGTCCATGTTGTGTTGCTTATATGTTTAGTATAATGCACTCATTAATTATCAATTTGGGATTCGTAATCAACAGAGTTACAAGACACCAGTAAGAAAGGTAATTCTAATTTCATGAGTATAGAACTATTCTAAATTATGTATGTTGGAAACAAAACAAAATAGAAAATTGAAATGCACTTGGTTGTCTTTCACAGAGAGGCTATATACTCCATTATGGCACATGCAAGTATGAGATGGAGTTGGTTTGATAGATCAACTATGCTATCTGACCCAGAAAACTAACTATGCAATCCATACTTCTGAAAGGGAAATCACACATCAATCATCAAGACATAGCATGGGTAGTTCAACAGTCAATATACTGAGTATGATGTGGTTCACAATGTGTTGTTGTGAACTTCACTAGTTCTCCTTTAGATATGTCTGACTACTGCTGCCAACATTCATGTCTATGAAACAAAATTAAATTCATAAAAACAGAGCATATGCAAAAGTAGAGCGAGTAAAGATCTCTAAGCAATCATATAATGGAAATCCTACTCTAAGCTGTATTGTTATCATCTGAGAGAATTAAAGCTTTACACTATTAAAAACAAATACTAATACTAATCTACGAAGATGCTGACCTTTGTTGGGCGGTGGGCCCTTGTCGCTTCAACAAGTCAGTGACTAGAGTCTACAGTAAGCTTGCTTTCAACCCACACATTATTCTCATTCAAATTTCGAACATAGAATCAAACTTATGCTAACAACTCAACTCACATTTAATCATAGACAATCAAGACATGGAGATAAATGACATCCTTCTATTAATCTTCACTCAAAATATGTTCTGCAATATAACACGCTGCTTCACATGCTGTAATATTCTAACTCTCTCCCCTCTTCCACCATCCTTGCCACGGCTATTTAACAGTCTTAGTCATGAAACACAAGGAGGTGAAATGATTTACAAATCAGTCAATTGTTAATTTTATTTATTCGGTTACATCTTTTAGCTTCATCCTCATGACACGAAGTGCATGAGGATGAGGCAATCAACAAACTATTCTAACATAACCTTGCTAAAGAAAATAAACATCCAACAATTGTCTTGGGCATTATCTGGACTAAACTTGGCACATTTGGCTCTCTATATTGGTACCGGATCATGACAGGTAGATGGTACCGGATCACGACAGTGCGCAAATAGTGGTACAGGATCACGACAGTGCGCAAATGGTGGTACCGGATCACGACAGTCCATAGCCGTTGGTATCGGATCGCAACAGGTGAGATTCAGTACCGGATGTGCTTGGTATCGGATTCGGACAGTGGCAGTATTGGTGCACAAGTACCAGATAGCTGAGATGGTACAAGAAGGCTGGATTTATCTAGAGGTCAAAGATTATACATGGAAAATTGAAGCATTAGTACATGAAATGTTTAATTTCCTAGCTCAATAAACCACAAAATGCATGAATTAATCACACTTTACACTATGACCTTATCAATGGCTAATGGTAGCGTTCTTTTCATTCACCCAAGCTTAGGTAAGCCAAAAAGGTATAGATGAGGAGTATAATAGGGTAGTGGGGATGTTAATTTAGGGTCTCAACAGGCCACAAAAGGAAATGAAAAATTGTTACCATGATAATTAGAAGTGATTTTGTTGAAAATTAGTTAGTGAAGTTCATACCCAAAGGAGTGGCTAAACGTATCAGGAGTAGTCGTAAAAACAACATGTGTTGATGGTAAAAAAAATCATGACTTTCAAGGAAAAGGAACAACAACGAGAACAACTACAAAAAGGAACAACAACTGTTTCTTTCGAGTGAACAACGCTAACCCCCCAAAAAAGGAACGACAATCGCAACAAAGGGAATGACAGTTGTTACATTCGAATGAATGACACTACCCGCAAAGGCAACAAAAATCGCAACAAAGGGAATGACAACTATTATGTTCAGGAAAAATGGCATTGATGTTCAAATTCAACCATCTAATTAAGTAATTGGATACCTCCCGCAGGAATTTTTAGCGAGTCTAGGATTGATTAGTCATCAACTAAATTCATTTAATTTTACGGGTAGGTTTATTCAATGATCACAGTATTGGATGATTTGCAGTTTCATGCATTCATTTTCTATTTACTACAGCTGCACATTCTTTTAGTGCAGTCGCTCGACTTTTTGCTGTGGAACATGACATATTCATCTCCTGTGTAAAACAAGGTTTATATTTGATGGATTTTTCAAAGTGAGACAAGATCAATTTGAAGTTTTAAATTAGGAACAAAAATGAGTGCTAATTATATTTCATTGCAGTCATCTTTTATGGTTTTTGTTCTCCAAAACTCTTTATAATAACTTTCCTAGAAAATAAAAACCTAGAAACTCAATCAAATCTTTAAAGAAAACTATATACAATATGTACAGTGTTGGAAAGACGACAATTTCATGGAGCTTAAGCTGTTGGGTTACCTTCCTAGCCAGCTAAAATATTAACAATAGGATAATTACTTACTTCTTGGCAAAATGATTCTTTTGAAAGCGACTAATGGTAGAGTCGTAGTCGATGTCCATTTACCAGAAAAGGAGAACCAGACCCGTCAATGGTAATTAAAGTCACAGTGCCATTATCATGAACTTCATTGATTTCATATGGTCCCAACCACCTTGTCTGCAATTTCCCAGAAAAATCCTGAAATCTGGAATCATAGAGAAGCGCCCAATCACCTTTCTGGAAGGATTTATTCTTGATATGCTTATCGTGCCAGCTATATCTCTGCTGCCGAATAACAGTTGTGCGTTGAAGGGAAAATGAGCGTGCTTCATCTAACTCATTGAGTTGTTGTAAGTGTTGTGTGTGTGCCTCTGTAAGATCCAGTCCAATTTCCTGGGCCATTCTTAGAGTCTTGATCCCAAATTCAATTGGGAAGATAGGTTCTTTTCCAAAGACTAGGTGATAAGGAGAGTAGCTAGTAGTGTTATGCCATGTTGTGTGATAAGCCCATAAGAAATTTGGAAGCTCGGCTACCCAATTTTGATGGTTTGTTGAAACTATTTTTGTCAAGATAGCCTCCAAGACTTTATTGGCGCTTTCCACTTCTCCGTTTTCCTGTGGGTGGTATGGGGAGGTAACCCTCTGTTTAATGTGATAGTTGTGGCAGAGTGGCCGAGATTTTATGTATTGTAAATTGCGACCCTCCGTCAGTGATTACTTCCCTAGGTAATTCATAGCGTACAAATAGTTCAAAGAGAAATTTAATGACTGCTTCCTTAGTTGTGTTTGGAAAGGCCACTGCTTCTACCCACTTGGTGATATAGTCTGTTGCAACTAGCATATAAGCTTTCTGGTTTGATTTTGGTTTGAAGGGGCCAATGAAATCCAGTGCCCATCTTTCGGAAGGTTCTTCCACCACTTGTGGTTGTAGGGGAATTTCATCAGCTTGGCCTGGTCGGCCCATCCTCTGACAATTGTCACAGGCCTGGACATACTTATTTTCATATTTGAATATTGAGGGCCAATAATAGCCCATCTGTAAAACCTTATGCCTAGTTCTGCAGTCTACAAAATGTCTGCCACAGGGCTCATCGTGACACACCTTCAAGAAATCAAGAATCTCATCGTCTCTGATACATCTTCGGATCTGAAGATCATACCCCATGTGGAAAATATATCCACCAATATAGGTAAACTGTGCATTGTGTTGAACAATTAATTTCCTTTCTCTTGATGATAGGTGTGTTGGTAATTTCCCAGCTGTCAGATAATTCGCCACATCCGTGTAACAAGGTGTCTTAATAGTCACATCAAACAGGTGTTCGTCTGGAAATCGGTCTTTGACTGTCAAAGAATTATCTTTTTTGGGTACACAAGACAAGAAATCTACAACAAGATTCTCTCTTCCCAGTCGATCCTTAATGATGATTTTGAATTTCTACAATGGCAACAACCACCAAGTAACCCATCCATTAGTAATTGATTTTTTGGCTAAATATCTAATAGCAGAGTGATCAGTATACAAAATTACTGGATAGCTTGTTATATAGTGGAGAAATTTATTAATAGCATGTATAACGGCGGAAAATTCTTTTTTTGTTCCTGTGTAATTTAATTCGGCAGGGGTAAGATTTTTTCTAATAAAATAAATAACATAAGGTTTCTTGTCTTCTTCTTGTCCAAGGAGAGCGCCTATAGCAATATCTAATGCATCTGAAGATATGTGAAATGGTAACTTCCAGATCAGTCCTCTCAGCACTAGTGTTGTTGAAACTAACCTTTTAAGCTCTGCAAATGCAACATCACACTTATCAAACCACTGAAATTCCACATTACCAGTTAAAGCATGTAAATGTGCAGCTATTCTTGAAATTTTTTCTATGAATCTGCGATAATATCCTGCACAGCCAAGGAAACTACGTACCTTGGTTTGTGTACGAGGTGTAGGAAAATTAAGGATTACCTCTATTTTTGCTAGGTCTACCTTGATTCCATCTGCAAAAACATAATGTCCTAGTACCACACCTTCAGTCATCATCATATGACATTTCTCATGACTCAAACATAGCCTAGTAGCAATGCATCGTTCCAGTACCTTCTCTGAATTTTTTAAAGCTTGATCAAAATCAGTGCTAAGGGGTGAAATCGTCCATGTAAACTTCAAGTCCTTCATTAATCAAATTAGAAAATATGCTTAAAATAGCTCTCTAGAATGTGGCTGGAGCATTACATAATCCAAAGGTCAATACTCAGTATGCGAAGGTAGCCTAGGGACATGTAAATGTAGTTTTATCCTGGTCTTCCAGAGCAATCTGAATCTGATTATAACCATTGAAGCCATCTAGGAAGGAGAAAAATTGCTTCCCTACTAAAGTATCAAGGACCTGATCAATAAAAGGTAGAGGAAAATGGTCCTTCTAGGTGGCTTTATTGAGTTCTCTATAGTCTACACAGATTCACCACATCCCATTCTTCTTAGGGATGATTACTAGTGGAGAGACCCACCGGATGTATGAAATAGGATAGATGAAATCTACATCCATCAGTTTTTGTAATTCTTCTTTAACAACATCCCTGAGATGAGGGTTTAACCTTCGTTGGGTCTGTTGGATGGGTCAGACATATTTTTCAATATAGATATGATGTTTACATAGTTTGGGATCAATGCCCTTCATGTCAGGATACTCCCAAGCAAAAGCCTGTCAATATTTAGAAAGGATTTGAATCAATTTTTGTTGTTGTTTCTCATTCAAATTGACATTAATATTCATAAATCTTCCTGGTGTGATTTCAACTTAAATGATGTTATGGACAACAGTAGTGGGAATCTATTTCTCCATCAATTCTTCCAAATAATCTCCCTGTGCTTCATTATCTAAAACAACTTTTATCATTTGACATGTTGGGTTGCTTATGATAGTTGGGTTGTTAATGAAGTTGTTGATCACATCATCTTCTAGTTGGTTTTTTAGCCCAAGAGATTCTTCCAGTGTGAGAGGAGATTGTAGGTTTTCTTCTGGATATCTAGGTGGCTGCAAGTGTTGATGTATGACAAGAAGAATTGTCTTAGTTGGACGATACAGGATAAGGTTCTTTATAGAACTTCCTCTAGAAATTTTCATGTTTCCTATGCAACATCCTATGTATGCATCTGTTGTTGCTAGCCACGGTCATCTCAATATAAATGGGTGTTCATCGAGTCTAGTTCTTGGGTTGATAACTAGGAAATTAGCTGGGTATTCCCAAGAGTCAACCGAGATTGCTATGTCTTGTAATGTGCCCACTGGTTTAACCATTGATCTATCAACCAGTTCTAACATAGTTGAAGTAGGTTCGAAGGAGGTGATACCCAGGACATTACAGGTCTCGGTGGTCAGAATATTGATGGTTTCCCCCAAATCCACCAGTGTATTTGGAAAAAAACAACTATGTATCTGAACCGTTACCACGGGATTACCTAGGTCCGTGTACTTGACTGGCTCCTACTTTCCTAGAAAAAGATCAGACAAATTTCCTACCACATGAATAGTTGATGGATTCTTAGTTTTCCATACGGGCTTCTTCCCACATACTTCTTTAATTGTTTTTGCATAAATAGGAATATCTTGCAAATCCTGTAGGAGTGGAATTTTAACACATAGATTCTTTAGTTCCCAGGAGATATCAAAGTTAGGATATACAACTTGTTTTTCTATCATTAGCCTCTCAGGAAACGAGGGAGGAGAAATTACGTCTTCATCAGGATTTTGTTGCTCGACTGTGTTTTCCCTCTTCTCTGTTTCTTCTTTTATGACCACAGGCGATGGTTTTATTGCTAGTTGTATATCATTCTCATTCTCCTTTCTTGATGAACGTTGCTTTCCTCAGAAGAAATTACATGCCCTGATCTCAACCGAAGTTTGTTGCACTCTACAGAGTTGGTTTCACCCTCCAAATTCTCGACAATTTGCACGAGCTGGACTGGTATGTTATTAAGATTCAAGTTGGGTTGAGTTGGTAATTAAGGGCCCATTTGAGGTTGAGGATTTTGGGGTAATTGAAGTGGAGCTTGTAAAGTGGGTTGAGCTTGAGGATCCATTCCCATGGGTTGATTGGTCAGTCCCATGGGGCGCTACCCATTTTGAGTCCAATTTGGGGCTTGGGAAGCTATGCTAGTCCACTATGAAGGATAGGGGTTATTATTTGAATTCTGCCAAAATGGGGTAGGGTATTGAAAGTTAGGCCAAGTAAGATTAGAAACTGGTTGATTTGGCCAGGGTGTAGTAGGATATTGTTGGGACTTCTAGGTGGGATTAGCAAATGGTTGGCCCTGCCATGTGTTTCCAGAATTATGCTATTGATTATGCTGCCCAGAAAAGAAAGAAGAAGGATCTTGTAGCATACATGGGGGTCGATATTTCCACTGGTGATGTTGAGCCATTAGATATATTGGTTATGTTTCCTCTTTTTCTTCTTTAAAGACAACTTTTAGTCCTGGGAGTGATGGACATTGCTCTATCGCATTTTCTTTGGCACAGATGGCGCAGGTCCGAACTACATCCAAGGGACACTCTCTTGATCCATGTTTCCTTCTGCATCATGGACAAAATATAGCCAACGACTATTCTTCTTCTGCTTGTTTCTATTTAACCTTTAAAACATCCAATTGTGTAGTCAGAGTACCCAAAAATTTTGTTTTAAATTTTTCTAAAAGATTACCAATTTTTGCTCGGGTGACTCTCGCTAATAATGTTGTTGCTTTTGGTGATGGGGGCTCGTATTCCCGATCTAGTTCGTGTACTACCATGTGAGCACTTGATGCACAATTGGATAATGTCATCATATGTTTCTTGATAAATATCACCTTTTCCCATTAAATTGAATGTTTCTACCCATTCATCCTTCATGCCTTTTATTAGAGTCGTTGTAAGTACCTCACCTAGTAATGTACTGTAGGGTGATTTCTACAGGTTATATTTAAATCTTTCAACATATTCTTCTAGTGTTTCATTTTCTCTTGCAGTCATTTTAAATATTCCATCCTTTAAATCCCTGGTCCTACAGTAGTCTTGATATTTCGTAAGGAAGGCTTGTTTCATTTCATCCCATGAATTTATAGCTCCTCCCCCTAATCCCATAAACCATCGTAAAGATGCTCCTTTTAATGGAAGGAAATAGCTTTAGTTTCTTGGGTTCATAGGTATAGTCATAGCCTCTACACATGACATCAAACTCGAATAAGAACGTGTCAGGGTCCTCTGAGATCAATCCATTGAAGGTCAGAAGATTATGTAGTGGAATGGCTTTCATTGGGACATTAGCAACCAGATCAACTATAGGATATTCCAAAGTGGACGTCGGGCTTCACGATTGATTTTTTTGTTCCATTTGGTCAAAAATGTGCCAATAACCTTTAGGGATTTCTTGGTCTGGGTGTTCTATTCAGGGTGGTTTATTACTTGGTCCCTTAGGAGAATTAATCACACTAGATATGTTTGGGATTTCAGGTGTTCCTTCTCCTGTCAGAATAACATGAGATCCATGTTCACATGGTTGTGGGTTTGCCTCAGCAATTTCACTAGTATCCCCTTCTCCTTCTTTCAAATTACAAGAAATTCCCTCATCCAAAGGACTGAAAAGTGGAGTATGTGTATTTTGGAAAATTTGTTCAGTCCCTTTAGTTCTACTATGAACCTCAGCATGAGCTGCAGTTGGTGAATTTGTTGCTTGAGGGATTCGGGTAGAACCTTTTCAAGGTCCAACCAAGGCTTGAGATTCAGCTTTTCAGGTGATTTTGTCTATGAAATTGCTCCTTCCAGGGGCATTGAGCCCTGGGATTTTGTAGTTTTTGGTGGGGGTTTTTGTTTTTCAGGTTCTTTCTTCTTAGTCATACAAATAGACACAAATTCTATGCACCTATATAACCTCTATGCATCAGCTAAAGGTAGGTTTTGGCGCAATCATTTTACTTGTTTCCTACGTAGGTTCTTACCTTCTGTTTTCAATACTTCATCCTCTAGAGACGCAACCTATGCTATCTTTGACATTCTCCCCGGAAATGGCGCCAAAATTTTGGGCTCTAAAAATGTCCTAAAAACAACCTTAGTCTGATATTAATTTATCAACCGAAGATTTGTCTTCTCTTTCAAGAATGTCAATAAAGTCTATGCAGATAGTCGTAGAGGTTTAAACTGTGTAGATAATTCAGTTAAAGCAAATCTGAGTCTATCTAAATTACTGCAATAATCAAGTTCTTCATGCATTCATTAAAAACTCTGAAACTAATAACTTACTCAACATAATTGTAATATGAACAATAACACACCATGAATAAAAGCATCAATCAATTTACTGAATTCATTTATCAAAGAAACAATAATTTAATCTTCAAAAACACTTAAATGAATCAATCTCTCAATGATTAATTAATCTACTTAAAAGGAACAATGAATTATTGAATATTAAAGAAGGAACAACAAATGTGAATTAAATGAAAGGAACAACAAATGTGAATTTGATAAAAGGAACAATGTGTGCAAGAATGAAAGGAATTAACAAGCGATAAACTAACAACAAATGGAAATGGAACAACAATCGACAATCTCCAAATGGAACATCGATTCTCTGCAAATGGACAAGATAACTAATTCATAAAAGAATCAACAAACTAACGAGTTTATCTTAACTGTTTGAAAGGAAATTCAAATCATAGAACTAAAACAGAATTGATACGATTACAGGTGAGATAGTAACTCCTTCTAACTGGGCCCACGGTCTTCAGAAGATACTGATACGAAAAACTTAGTACGCAAGGATGATCAAAACACTTGAAGCTTTCATTAATTCCATAATTTATAAATCATTTACAATGGATTGTTGTATAGAATGTCAACAATTAAGAGATCTGAATGCTTGGTTAAAATCCTTGGTTATCACTCTATTGTTCACTATCCTTTATATATTACAATGATATAAGTAAATTAAGCTATCATGAGGATCAAGAGATCCTCAAGATTGCTTTTACTATTTATGAAGATTGCAAGATAAAGAGTCAATCTTCCTTTGAACCATTTTGTGCCTGATTTCTCTGATCTTCAATGGCCTGTGCAACTTCATGATCTTCTTAACTATCTTGAGTTAACAACAATCGTCCATTTCTGCAATAAAATCAAAACAATTCAAACCAAAGTTTATAAAATATCTAATATCATTCAATAATATTTCCTAAAGACTTTTTAACCATTTTCTTCCCTAATTACTTCAAATTAATAGAAAAGTCAACAAAGAATATATCACAAACCATAGTAATAAGGAGAATATTTATACCCTTTTCTCAACTCAACACTGCCTTTTCTTGTTTTGATGCATTTTCTTTTGAGGGGGGGTTTTGTTCCCACGTGATTTTCCCTCTTTCTTCATTTTTATTCAGTGTTCATTGGTTGCATTGTACATGAGTACCTAATATGGCCTAGTAGTCGGGACTCATTTTTTACTCCATGGTGATGTTCAGGGGGGGTGTTGGACAAATTTCTATTTTCGTCACACTAGTTCAATGGGAGTTAACTGACTAGTTCTATTTTAGACTTTCTAATTTTAGACCATCACTATTATGCATGCATTCCTAAGAAAAGCTCACTGCAGCTCACTGCTTCTTCACTTTTCTTAATTATAGGATGTCATTGCCTATATGAGTGAATATCACTCACTCATTGAACAAATCATAATATACATTGATTCTCATTCTTCATATTGTATCTCTCTTCCTTTTCTTGATAAATTTTGTTTGTGTATGCTTTAGCTAGGTCACCTGTGTAGGTTTACATGAAACACTGGCAATAATTAAATCGAGAACATTAACGAAAAGGATCTTAATATGTCAATGTAGGATATGCACCACTCAACAAAGGA
>JASDQU010244628.1:40514-70254 GCA_032191745.1 Picea mariana
GAGACTAGGAGGTATAATTACAAATAATGGCCTAAATCCAACATAATTAAAATAACATTACTAATCTAAATTACAACTAATGGCCTAAAGCCGACATAAATAAAATAGCATTACTAATCTAATATGCCCCAATTAAGGGGTAATGAGCCAACATTAGGGCTTAACAATGACACTCTTGCTAATAATGTTGTTTCTTTTGGTGATGGGGGCTCGTATTCCCGATCTGGTTCGTGTACTACCATGTGAGCACTTGATGCACAATTGGATAATGTCATCATATGTTTCTTGATAAATATCACCTTTTCCCATTAAATTGAATGTTTCTACCCATTCATCCTTCATACCTTTTATTAGAGTCGTTGTAAGTACCTCACCTAGTAATGTACCGTAGGGTGATTTCTGTAGGTTATATTTAAATATTTCAACATATTCTTCTAGTGTTTCATTTTCTCTTGCAGTCATTTTAAATATTCCATCCTTTAAATCCCTGGTCCTACAGTAGTCTTGATATTTCGTAAGGAAGGCTTGTTTCATTTCATCCCATGAATTTATAGCTCCTCCCCCTAATCCCATAAACCATCATAAAGATGCTCCTTTTAAAGTGGAAGGAAATAGCTTTAGTTTCTCGGGTTCATAGGTATAGTCATAGCCTCTACACAAGACATCAAACTCGAATAAGAACGTGTCAGGGTCCTCTGAGATCAATCCATTGAAGGTCAGAAGATTCAGTAGTGGAATGGATTTCATTGGGGCATTAGCAACCAGATCAACTATAGGATATTCCAAAGTGGAAGTCTAGCTTCACGATTGATTTTGTTGTGCCATTTGGTCAAAAATGTGCCAATAACCTTTAGGTATTTCTTGGTCTGGGTGTTCTATTCGGGGTGGTTTATTACTTGGTCCCTTCGGAGATTTAATCACACTAGATATGTCTGGGATTTCAGGTGTTCCTTCTCCTATCAAAATAACATGAGATCCATGTTCACGTGGTTGTGGGTTTGCCTCAGCAATTTCACTGGTATCCCCTTCTCCTTCTTTCAAATTACAAGAATTTCCCTCATCCAAAGGACTGAAAAGTGGAGTATGTGTATTTTGGAAAATTTGTTCAGTCCCTTCAGTTCTGCTATGAACCTCAACATGAGCTGCAGTTGGTGAATTTGTTGCTTGAGGGATTCGGGTAGAACCTTTTCAAGGTCCAACCGAGGCTTGAGATTCAACTTTTCAGGTGATTTTGTCTATGAAATTGCTCCTTCTAGGGGCATTGAGCCCTGGGATTTTGTAGTTTTTGGTGGGGTTTTTTGTTTTTCAGGTTCTTTCTTCTTAGTCATACACACAGACACAAATTCTATGCACCTATATAACCTCTATGCATCAGCTAAAGGTAGGTTTTGGCGCAAGCATTTTACTTGTTTCCTACGTAGGTTCTTACCTTCTGTTTTCAATACTTCATCCTCTAGAGATGCAACCTATGCTATCTTTGACATTCTCCTCGGAAACGGTGCCAAAATTTTGGGCTCTAAAAATGTCCTAAAAACAACCTTAGTCTAACATTAATTTATCAACCGAGGATTTATCTTCTCTTTCAAGAATGTCAATAAAGTCTATGCAGATAGTCGTAGAGGTTTAAACTGTGTAGATAATTCAGTTAAAGCAAATCTGAGTCTATCTAAATTACTGCAATAATCAAGTTCTTCATGCATTCATTAAAAACTCTGAAACTAATAACTTACTCAACATAATTGTAATCTGAACAATAACACACCATGAATAAAAGCATCAATCAATTTACTGAATTCATTTATCAAAGAAACAATAATTTAATCTTCAAAAACACTTAAATGAATCAATCTCTCAATGATTAATTAATCTACTGGAAACGAACAATGAATTACTGAATATTAAAGAAGGAACAACAAATGTGAATTAAACGAAAGGAACAACAAATGTGAATTTGATAAAAGGAAAAATGTGCGCAAGAATGAAAGGAATTCACAAGCGATAAACTAACAACAAATGGAAATGGAACAACAATCGACAATCTCCAAATGGAACATCGATTCTCTGCAAATGGAAAAGATAACTAATTCATAAAAGAATCAACACACTAACGAGTTTATCTTAACTTTTTGAAAGGAAATTCAAATCATAGAACTAAAACAGAATTGATACGATTACAGGTGAGATAGTAACTCCTTCTGACTGGGCCCACGGTCTTCAGAAGATACTGATACGAAAAACTCAGTACGCAAGGATGATCAAAACAATTGAAGCTTTCATTAATTCCATAATTTATAAATCATTTACAATGGATTGTTGTATAGAATGTCAACAATTAAGAGATCTGAATGCTTGGTTAAAATCCTTGGTTATCACTCTATTGTTCACTATCTTTTATATATTACAATGATATAAGTAAATTAAGCTATCATGAGGATCAAGAGATCCTCAGGATTGCTTTTACTATTTATGAAGATTGCAAGATAAAGAGTCAATCTTCCTTTGAACCATTTTGTGCCTGATTTCTTTGATCTTCAATGGCCTGTGCAACTTCATGATCTTCTTAACTATCTTAAGGTAACAACAATCATCCATTTCTGCAATAAAATCAAAACAATTCAAACCAAAGTTTATAAAATATCTAATATCACTCAATAATATTTCCTAAAGACTTTTTAACCATTTTCTTCCCTAATTACTTCAAATTAATAGAAAAGCCAACAAAGAATATATCATAAACCATAGTAATAAGGAGAATATTTATACCCTTTTCTCAACTCAACACTGCCTTTTCTTGTTTTGATGCATTGTCTTTTGAGGGGGGGTTTTGTTCCCACATGATTTTCCCTCTTTATTCATTTTTATTCAGTGTTCATTGGTTGCATTGTACATGAGTACCTAATATGGCCTAGTAGTCGGGACTCATTTTTTACTCCATAGTGATGTTCAGGGGGGGTGTTGGAGAAATTTTTATTTTCGTCACATTAGTTTAGTGGGAGTTAATTGACTAGTTCTATTTTAGACTTTCTAATTTTAGACCATCACTATTATGCATGCATTCCTAAGAAAATCTCATTGCAGCTCACTGCTTCTTCACTTTTCTTAATTATAGGATGTCATTGCCTATATGAGTGAATATCACTCACTCATTGAACAAATCATAATATACATTGATTCTCATTCTTCATATTGTATCTCTCTTCCTTTTCTTGATAAATTTTGTTTGTGTATTCTTTAGCTAGGTCACCTGTGCAGGTTTACATGAAACACTGGCAATAATTAAATCGAGAACATTAATGAAAAGGATCTTAATATGTCAATGTAGGATATGCACCACTCAACAAAGGAAATCCAAATTTTGAAATTTTAATTGAGCAACATCGACACATTCGCTGTGAAAAAATTAAGAACATGGAGATGGCCTCATTTATCATAGGTCTATAAAATTAATTACGACCATATTTAATTCACATCGATATTTTCCATTTTCAAATGGACAGCACAAGCTGTATTCAAATAAATATTGATAAGTTGTTACTTGGCCTCGAGAGCGGGAGACATCGTTTGGCACCCAATCCCCCAAAGGATGTAGAGGCCAAGCTTAAGAAGCATTCATATCCTATTATGAGAGATTCTCTTAAGAAGGGATGTCTTAACTCCTCTTACAACCCACTTATTCTCTAGGTCTCCAAAGGCCGCCTCTTTTGCATGACAGGCATGGCGCTAAGTAAAATATAACATAATAGAATTATTTCAATCCCTATGCAGCCTCGCCACAATAACCAAACTTTAATAATAGTGTTCATATGTGAAAATGATATTCTGGAAATTACCCTAAGGGGCAACGTATTTATCTCGACTTCTTCAATTTTTATTCATAAATATATATTATGATTTGTTCTCTATGTAAGAAAATGTGAGAGTAGACATTGTTTTTACACAAACCAAAAGTTTGTTAAGTGATATATTAATAGGTCACATAATGTTATATACTTATACATCAAGTTCTGGCTTAAGATATATACACTATATTAACCATGAGAATATCTCAACCACACACCAATCTAGGAGCTAATTAGTTGGAGAATATCTCTCATATCCAATTAGCTCTAACAACCTCCTAAATAATATAACCAAACCAATCACTTAGAGATAAATTCTAACTCATAATGACCAATATGTTAACAAATCACAACCTCTAAATATGATGACAAATCACATACAAGACAAGTAGGAGTTTTATTTTTTCCAGAAGAAAAATTTCTCATGTATTATAATACGGTTTAACCAAAAAATACAGTTCAGTTCTTTTACAAAAAAAGATATGTACTGTTCCATCCACATCTAACTGTTCCCATAACCACAGGAAAAAATGTATTCATATACATATCTCCACATCCATTCCAGCTAATAGACGGTCGGTCTAATGATTCATACAAAATAAGACCAATATAGAATCAAGCCTAGGGCTAAGGTTTTCAACACTAAAATAGTGTGATACTCTGAGGGGGTCCCTCATGTCCTTTTTTCCAATGTTGATAAGTCAATATACCAGTCAGTCTTGATAGAGAATTTTTGGACAATGTATCTACGTCCACATTTGTTTCTATGTAAATATGTGTGAAGCTAATATGAGTGAAGGCCTTGATGAGATCGTTAATCCCATCTTTATAGCATTCAAGTGCAATGGATTGAAGCTAACCATTGTTGTTTAACCAATCAATGATGATATTGGAGTCCCCCAGCACTTGTGGTTCCAAAATATTGTGTTTAGTAGCCAACATGAGGGTATCCCACACACCAAGGAGTTCTGCTTTGGTATTGGAACCAAATCCACAATTAAAAGTCCAAGTAATCTTTGAATGACCCAGCCTTTTAATCAGTCTGCCAACACCATAGTGAAGTCCCTCATTTTGAGAAGCGCCATCAAACCAGACAGTGTTCCATCCCAGGTGTAATGTAGGATGTATGAACCGAGGAGTAAGTATCGTCCTATCCCTTATAATCTCCAAATCGCCCAATATCCTGAAGCAAACATATTTAATGGAGGCAGGTGTGTTTTCAAAGATCACCCTGTTGCGAACCAACCAAATATAACAACAGACTAGTGCAGGGAGTTGTGATAATGTGAATTCCTCTAGTGACCAGTTCTCCAGACAAGCATGTAAAGTGGAGCCCGTCCATGTACTCTGGAGCTTAAGGGCGAGAGTAAGCCTATGAAAAACAATTTTAGTAAATTCACTATCTAAAAACATATGGGAGATAGATTCAAATCTTTTGTGACATAGAGAACACATATTGGGTCCCTCCCAGCCCTGACGAAGAAGATTGTCCCAGGTCAATATCTTTTCATTTGCAGCTATCCAAATGAATAATTTAATTTTCAAGGGAAGAGGCCAGTGCCAGATTGTTGTGAGTGGGAAATCCCTCTACGGACTAGCACTTAGGGTTAGATTATGCATGCAGAAAAGACCTAAAGATCTCTACTTTCTACCTTTGTCCCAGACCTAATCCCCATTATTCTTAAGCAAATACATAGTTAAGTGAACATACCTTATTACGGGCGTTTGATGTAGATCCTTCCTTACTTGATCATTTTTTGATTGGATCTCTCATCCCAAGGCTGACCTTCATTCACCCAAAACAAACAACAAACTTTGCATGCATTTGATATATAGATTAATGGGTTAGAGATTCGATAAACAAGTATACAACAAATCATAAAAACCTCATATGATGGGATGGGAAAAGTATCTCTTTATTATTAACTTGAACAAATCAACTTACAATGATGAAGTCGGTCGCTGCTCCATGAACCTGGTCCTGGGCTCCTCTTCAACTCTCCTCCAACTTCTTTGCTCTATCTTTCTCTTTGTACAAGGAAGGTTAAAGGGTTGGGACAAAGGGAATATGCAATTGGGTATAGTTTCTTTACTATGATTCTCCTCTTCCAAATGGGACCCCTAACCCTTCTTTTATAGGTTAGAAGAAGCTAGGTATTTAGATGAACCCTCGGCCATGCATGGCCGGAAGGTTTAGTTAACTCACCCAAAGTTGTGTGTTCCGTCAGCAACTTTCCTTTCTTCGTGCTTTTGTAGGTACATGCGGGTTGTTTTGGGTCAGCAAGCGTGTACACGCATGCAGTAATAGAGCAGGGCACGTGAGCCTTTATAAAAAGTGTTTTTAAGAAGAGTTGTTCAACAGTGTTTTGGAAAAGAAGGAATCTGAGATGGCCTAATGTCAGGTAAGCAAGTCTAGTGCAAATAAGGGTTATAACAGATGCCTCCTAATGTGTGAGGTCAGAAGAGTATCTGATGGCTGAAATACATTAACAATCTTCACCAATGTGTCGAACAAGTGAGCCTAGGGACCAGGAATCAGGAGGTGCCATCTGCAAAATAACAATTGTCTCACCAAGGCGGGCATACCCATGCTCGAGATAAAATAAACTCATGGCTACCAATCAAATACACTGTAGATCCATGTCATATAAATTATATAAATTTTAGCCGCGAACAATACACAACGGAGCTACATCTCGAAATCAAAAAGGTATACATGTAGAGTATCCATCTTCTTAGAAGCTGATAAGGCCTGATGGCTAGATATGAGGTCTTCAGAGCTCAAGCAACAACTTAAAAATCTTCAAAACTTGGGTAGGAGTGTAATATGAGTGTACGACTTCACTACCCAGAGGTCTTCGACGACTCTTCGGTCATCGACTAGAGAATCTTGATTATTAGACTGAAAGCTTCATTGATTTTGAACAAAGACTTGATTGGACGTTCAGGATGGCTGGGTATGAGGGCAAGAGACAAACTGCAGAGGGGTCGACTCAGGCTTGGTAAAAACTTCCCTTGGACAACAGCATGACAAATGATGAGACTCAGGCAGCATGGCATTAATCATAAGTTTACGAGGCAGGAGGCAACACAAACTCTCCATATGTTTGGAAGAATAACCAAATGGAGGAGGACACAACTCTATGTAGCGAGAATAGCTTCCTAAAGTCGTATTAAATCCCATATTTTGACGAACAAACATACAGATGTGATTTATCCAAGGGCAACGTATTGTGCTGCCAATAAAGAAAATACTTTTCCCTTCCTCTTTTTGGGGTATATTTGATTTTTTTTGTCTTTTTCAATGATTTTGGAAAGAACAATAAAGGAATGTTACGTTACAATGGAGGAATGAGTGTTACAAACATACAAGTTCAAGGCGCAAGGACAAGACTGATGTTCAGAATAATGATACTCGGGAAAAATCCTCTAGGGCCCAAGGGTGTTAAGACGCAGAGGGAAAGTGCTACAAGGCTTATGTATAAGGTATGCTTCAGATGGTTCATTTGGGAGAAAAATGGAGCCGACATTTAGACCAAAGATGCAGGTATGCAAACGCGATTAACAAAACACACAATGGTAACGTCCTTTGATGTAAGTTTAATGAGCCCAGATAAGGTAAGCTCGGTGATTTTTCATATTTAGAGAGTCTGAAAAAATGTAAAAGGAGACTCTATTGAGGTACATTTTTCGAAGGTAGTCTAGTCGGTTCGAAAAAGGGGTAAACTAGCACCGACAAGACGTCTATTCAAAACCATTTTAACGAGTGTGATACAGACAAGATCACTCGACCATTTTTTCATTTTTAAGGAGTTTGAAAAAAGATTAACTATGGACTCTATCAGGAATGTTTTTCTGGACCAGTTTAATGAGTGTGAGAGAATAAGGTCACTCGATGATCTTTTCAATTTTAGGGAGTCTGAAAAAGAGCTTAACTATGGACTCCGTGGGGGTTCCTTTTTCATAAATTTAGTCCCTCAGGCCCGAAAAAGGGTTAAAATGACACCTGAGAGTACTCTTCTAGAGAACTGAAGTTCCATAGAGTATACCTTTTTTCGTACAGTTGACCGTCCGGACCGAAAAGGGGTAAACTACCATCGGATAGATGTGACTTCAAATTTGAGTTTAACAAGCGTGAAAGGCCACAAGATCGCTCGGAAATATTTTCCTGTTTAGAGGGTCTGAAAAGGGATTAAAAGAAGACCTGTTATGTCTTTTGGGAGTCCCAAGGGTGAGGTCAAGAAAAAAGAATCATGCAAATGAGGCTCAAATTCATAATCAGGAAAAACAACAAGGACTCCTGAGCCTATAGTGATTAGAGACAGCATGGACACCATAATGCGACCAGGATCTACCTAGGGCATCCATGTTCCGGTAAGCTCTACCACCAACTCACGACACTTCTAAAGAACCAATGATGGTTCTGTGTCGCAACCTGATGGGATTGATCCTATGGCAAAGGAAAAAAGACGAGATACAAAAGTCAGGGTAGAAACCTAACCTATATGCTCAAGTTGATCATCGAAAATATTTTCCACGGACCGTCGAAATTTACCCAAAATTCCAAAAAAAATTGTCCCGATACATGATCATACTCCCCCAATGCAACTCCTGAATCACTCTAAATGCTTTTTGGTTTGAAAAACATGATAAGGGGGGCCAAAAAAGTGACAAAAAGAGGCCAAAAAGTCTATAAATAGAAGCTGACAACTCATTATCACCATTGTTGATTTGGAAATTGACTCTGGAGCCAAAAAACACCCTTTGATAAAAGTGGTGATTCCGGGAGCTACAGTGGACGAAACGACCATCTGTCTGGACCAAGTAAGTACAAACTCTCTTATCTTGCATTTTAAGTCTTTATTTTTTCTTTGGGTTCCATGTTTTGGGGGGGCATCGACCTTCAAAAGGTCGGTCGTAGGTCCACGTGTACATGCGACTGTCAGTATTACAACCCGTGTGGACCCCCCTTATTGAATGAAAAAATCTTTAAAAACAAGGGTTAACCCTCCTAAACCTTGGTGTTTTGCAGGATGTATGTCCACTGGAGAGAAAGAGAGCATGAGGAGGTTAGTGAGTTGGTCGGGGAAGACCCCAATGTTGTGGCTGCCTTGATGTAATGTGGGTTGCTCAAGTTCTTCTTATGTCCTTTTATGCAGGCACAGCCTAGGCTATTGAATGCCTTGGTTGACTATTGGCATCTGAATGTAGAGGCATTTATGTGAGAGGGGCAGTCATTGGTGCCCATGTCCGAGGACATATATTTTTTGACTGGCCTCTCTAGGAGAGGGGAACTAGTCAACTTCTGGACTTTTTCTTCGGGGCTGCATAACATAGCGGAATTGATAGGTCTTTACTATGAGGCTGGTATAGACCGCTCAAGCTCACAGGTGCCCATAAGCAAGATTACTGACTTATCGCTATAGGCGATAGTGTTTCTTATTGGGTGAACACTGGTTTTGCGGCTCTACATCAGGCGTCCCATGCACAGATGAACTGTGCATTCCAGTGTTTAAATGCATAAATATTTGATTGGAGCACAACCTTGTTAGAGTGTATGAAGAGGCAGTTGATAGATTGTCGATTGCAGATGCAGAGGAACTTCGGGTTCGGGACCATTCTATGCTCTTTCTTCTTTGAAAGAGTCCCAAGCTTCAGTCCTCGAGTAGTGGTACGAGGACACCAGGCCTCTCTTCTTGCAGTTTGTAGATGGGCAGTGTTACTGCCATGACAGGATGGTAGAAGGATGAATGAGTCCTTTGATGATGATTTCTTCACTTGGTTGTTGCGACAGATCCTGGTCATAGAGGATTACCCCTATGTCGGGATTGATTTATCGAGAGATCTTGAGATATGAGTACCTCCTGGTGAGGAGTGAGGAGAGATGGGTAAGTTTCCATCATTCATTTTTTTTGTTAAACATATGTAATTTTTATGTTGTTTTTGTTATATATCATTTTTTTTATACCAGAGTATTTGATGGATATGTGTTTGTTGCATACAGATGTGGGACTAGTGCGACCTGTAGACTATGCCAGGAACAGGCGTCATCCTCGGCCAGGGGCCGCACCTACCGCCACAGGGGGACCAACAACAACAAGAGATCCTCCAGCCGGGGAGGCTGAGAGGGTGTTGAGACAAGTCGAGCGGAACTTTACTGCACTCACTCGCATGGTCCCTATGGCAGATATTGAGGACCTGCCACCATCGATGTATCCTCATGTAGTGGGGGCACCACGGGCGTGGGTCCGATTGTTTCTATGTTTAGCCAACGCCGTAGATCAGTACAACAGGGCCCACAAGCCCTGACCTTAGTTAGACTTTTCACCTGCTGAGAGCACTACTTGTATATATTTTTTGAGGGCATAAGACCAGTGACTCGTTATTGGTCATATTTTTGAGGAGCTTGCGTCCACCTATGTACTCTGGTGACTATGATGTTATATATGGATTTTTATGACTTTTTGTGGCTTATGGATCATTTTTTCAAAAAATGTATTTAGATGTTTATGTGTATGTCTTTTCATATGTGTGCAAGATGCCAATCTAAGATTTAATTAGCTAGAGTATCTGTAATTTGAATTAATCTCCTAGGAACATGAAAATATGTAATATAATCAAATATTCATTCTAAGAGACGTACCTTAAGGAATCATCAGTGTAAAGTCAGATCATGAACATGATAGACTCTATTTAACTGAGACACAACTAGCTGAGCATCTAGATATACCTAGAGATGAGAGATACCAAATGACTAAGCGTCACGAAGCAACTCAATAACTGCACTGTACTCGGCGACATTGTTTGTGGTGTCACCTAAGCATATACCTCTTGAAGATAATAACTGGCCTCGAGGTGTAAAAATTACCCAAGCTGCGGAGGCAAGCCTTCTAGTGTGTCGGCTAGCACCGTCTGCATACCCAATGAACACCTCGGGTTCACTTGACATCTACCACAGTGATGAAAGATACATGAAAATGACATGTCCATAACACTAAAAGAAAACTAGAAAATAATAGTACAAAGACTATACATATGCTACAAAACGTTACCCATGGTGACCTGCCTATGAGTAATACTTCTTGAGGTAGAGTCCATTTCTAGGCTCTGCCAAAGCATTCCCTTCAAAGTCAACCAGATGATAAGAACCCTTCTTTAGAACCTCTTTTATGATGAAAGGTCTGAACCACATGGGTTTGAATTTTCCTGCACCTAGGGGGTCCTTATCTTGGTCATAGACCAGGACAAGGTCGCCTTCAGAAAAAATCTAAAGATGAACGAACCTATCATATTGACACTTGAATTTATGTTTGTGAGCCTCATTGGCCAAGGCCACATCACGACGCTGCTCATTGAGTTTCTCAAGGTATAATAACTGCTCTTTAAGTGGAGAAGTGTCTGGCAATAATTGCACTGCCAACTTTAGAGACAGGGTCTGACATTCGATAGGCAAGACTGCCTCTAGCCCATAAATGAGTTGCAAAAGTGAGAAACTAGTTGCAGTCTTAACAGACATTCGGTAAGCCCATAATGTCGAGTATAACATCAAATGCCAATTTGACTTGGCTGAGTTGATCATTCGCTGTAGAATGGTCTTAAGAGTTTTATTCACAAATTCCACCTGACCATTTGCTTGGGGGTAGTAGGGTGACGAATGTTCCTGCCGTAACCCAATATTTGATGTTAACTCAGTCATCATCTGGTTTTGAAAGTGACTGCCATAGTCAGTGACAATCTCCCTTGGGACGTCGAACCTTGCTATTATCTGGTTGAATAAAAAGAGAGTTGCAGTCTCTCCATCATCTTTAAACATTGGCATAGCTTCGACCCACTTCGTGAAGTAGTCTATGGCTACGATGATGTAACGGTGCCCCCTTGTTTAAGGAGGGTTGCATTTAGTGTAATCAATCCCCCACTTGGTGAAGGGACCAACTGTGATGACAGGAAACATGGGAGCGGGATGTGCCCTCATCTTCCGAGAGAAGATTTGGCACAGGTAGCACTTCTTGACCAATTCGATACAATCTTTGATTAGTGTTGTCCAAAAGTAACCTGCTCATAGAATCTTTTGGGTTGTTGCCAACTTAGACAAATGACCACCACAGGCTCCAGTATGGAAATCATTAAGCACGATAACTACTTCTTCGTGAGTGAGACATCGACGCAGGATGCAGTCTACACCTCTCCGATACAATGTATCATCGAGTATGATATAATTCTTAGCCTAATGGCGTATGTGTCGACGCTCATCATGAGAAGCAGAGGTGGGGCACTTCAAAGTCTGGAAATAGATAAGTATATCTCCGTAACAGGGATCCGAAGAGGTGATAAAAAACATATCTCCTTTGATAGGTGACTCTTTGGGCACAAGATCACCTAACTCAATCGGAAGTTTCGAAATAAGTTCTGCGAAGACAAGTGACTTTTTGGATTTCACTGAAACAAAATCTAAGTCAAACTCATGGAGGACGACTATCCATCTAATGATATTTCTGCCTGTTACCCGTCATGTCAACATGTACTGAAATGGATTCACGACAACAATGATGGTGGTCTTGCGAAATAGAACATAATGATGAAACTGTTGAACAGCATGGACTGCTGCCAACGCAAGTTTTTTGATATGAGAATAATTGAGTTTCAGTCCTACGAGGCCTCAGCTTAGGTAATAGATCACATATTCTGAGAACAAGTCATCTTCTTGAACTAAGACCATGCCAATGGTTGACTCTGCTGCAGCCAGATATAATAAGAAATTCTTGTTATAGTTAGGTGGCTTGAGCAGAGGGGCAGTTGTGAGGGCCTGTTTCAACGTCTCGAAAGAGCGTTGAGAAGCATCGTCCTAATAAAAAGGAACGTCTTTCTTCAGTAAGCGCATAAATCCCTTGGTGATCTCAGCATAGTTGGCGACGAAGCATCTTAAAAAAATCGCCTTGCCTTGTAGACTCTGAAGTTGAAGGATTGTGCATGGGGGGGGGCAACTGAATTATTGCCTCAACCTTGAGAGGATCGACCATTATCCCTATTGTCAACACTATGAAACCTAACAAACATACCGATGTTACGCAAAAGATGCACTTGTTTGGATTCAAGCGAATCCAGAAGTAGCAATAACACTCAAAGATAAGTCAGAGGTGTGTGGGATGATCCGTTCTCTTGCAAGATAGAGATGCTAAATCATTTAAATAGGCCTCGACTGTATTCTTGAGGTCATGGAAATAAAAAGACATGGCCCATTGAAAGGTCACTCCAGCATTTTTGAGACCAAAAGGCATCTTACGATACGCAAATGTACCCCAGGGACAGATGAAATCCGTTTTGTGCTGGTCTTCGGGTTTGATTTGTATTTGGTTATATCTTGAAAAGCCATCCATGAAAGAGAAGGCCTCACAACCCACACATTCATCAATTATCTAGTCTATGAATGGTGTGGGAAAATTATCTTTGGGATAGGCCTTGTTCAAATCACGGAATTTTGTACATACACGAATTGTGCCTTGTTTTTATTGACCGGCACGGGGTTTGACACCCATTGAGTCAAATGGATAGGATAGATAAAACTGACTTTTAGCAATTTCTCAACCTCAACCTTAATGGTTGTTGCTTTCCTGGGGTTAACTGGATGAAGCTTCTGCCAGACAGGCTTGGCATCTGGATAAATTGTGATTTCATGTTCGACTATTTTTGGATCGATGTCTGGCATCTCCTCGTAAGACCAAGCAAAAACATCGCAGAATTCTTTAAATAGATCTGTGTAGATTTGAATCTCTATGGGGGAGCAGTCAGCTCCGACGAAAACATTCTCCACGACGCCAGGGGTTCTGGAGATATTGATCGGTATGGTTTCAACGATGGTTTCCATATTACCCTCGGCATAGACCTCATGCGTAGCTAAGGGATTAATGGGACAAAACCTAGCTCCAGTCATAGTCAAGGTGAATTCTCCAGCCTCGATTCAACTTAACTCTGGGAGAAAGAATGATCTGTGATGAAGATCATCCCAGGGTTTGTCTAGACTAGTCATTGCTTCAATTACTGCTTCGTCAGAGGGAAAGACTAAGTCTAACGAATCAGTGTTAGTGAGAGAACCTTGAGCCCAAATAGGCTCTAGAAGCGGATCAAACTCTTGCACAGGAGTTGGATCTGGGTTGGCCGAAGCTTGTTGGACTAAAGAGTACGCTACTTCAGCTGCGGATAAGGGCATGGACATGCCTGGATGCATTGTCCCCTCCATCGTGGTCGATGGGGAAGGAAGTATCCACGGATCGGTGAAGTAAGTCGTGCAAAATGACGAAACTTGGAGAATCTCAACCTTATGGTGGTCGGATATGAACTTGACATCGCCTTGAGGGGGCGGGTAATAGAAGGTACCCATCAAATATGGGCACAAACCAACCCCTATGTTGACTACACTTGGTTGAGGATTATCAATCATCGGGACCACGAACACCCCTAATGAAGGGTCAGATCTGGAGAAAGACAATTGATCAATGGTCACAATCTGGTCCTCGTGGGGAAACAACAAGACCTGAAAAACTGTAGCAACCACTGCTTGCATGGCATAATTCCAACTCCTTCCTAACAAAACATTGTAGTCAAGGGATGCATCGACTACCTCTACCTCAACGCACACGGTCTTCCCTCCCAATTGCACAGGAAAAGAGGGAATGATACCATGTGTTCAGAATGAATGATCATCGAAAGTAGTGAGAAGAGTGGGCGATGGAGACAAAATGGGCTGGCCAATGGCCTTTCAACATGCCAATGACATAACGCATGTCAAGGTGCCCTCATCAAGCATCGTGCGAAAAATATTTCAAGTAAAATTTTTCGTGGGGTGAGCCACTACTATCTGAAACGCTACGTGGTAAGGAAGATGAGGTTTTAAGTCAGTTGTTCTAGCATGATGGTACCCAGATTACAAGTCTCAGTAGATTCTAGAGTAGTTAACAAAGATTTCCTCTAGGAAGGGCAGCTTTGGAGGACCTCCAAAGCGAACATCGCACAAGGGGTTTGAGACAAATCTTACACCACAGAATAGTTCTGGGCAACCCTTTTGTTTCGGTTGTGAGAATCTTTGTTGAATGCACCTTTCGGGATGCATGCCATTGTTTCACCCAAAGTCTTCTCAATCTGTAGAGGAATAGATGGGAGTTCATCTTCTTTTCCCTTCTCAGAAGTACTTGGTTTACTGTAGTCACGCGCTCTAGTGGATATGAAAGCATCACCCTTCATCATATATACAATTGCGGATGCGAGATTGTTCAAAGATGGAGAGGGTCCTTGAATGCCCCATTCTGTGCTTATAGAGGCTTGGGTTAGGTTTTTTCCATGTTGAAATAGATTGGTTAACACAGCAGGTTGTTGCTGTGTCACAAAATTTTGGGCCTCTGCAAGCCAGGGACATAAGTGGGTTGGGTGGTCTTCCGCGCACAGGTTGCACGGATACCTCGCCTTCTGTTTCTCAATGTTTCCCTCCCCAGCATTATCAGTGGGTTTCATATCCCCCTTACCCTTCTTTCATTGTTTTTTCTTTCCTTCAGGCTGTTGGGTGGCCTTTGGATTTGTCAATTTCACTGTGTGTACATCCGATTTTTTAGTAGGGGAAGTAGCCAAAACAGTAGTTTGGCTAGCCACTGTGTGTGGTATAGACAATTTCTACAACTGTTTCGTCAGTTGCTCAGTGAGATTTGTTTGTGCTGAACCAACAATACCATTGGCATGTGGTCCATCTCTCTATATGGTTTTATCAAGTATTGAGCGTGGCGCATCTGGAAAGATATCATATAATAAACCAGACTGAGAATAGATTAGCTCAAGCTGTTGAGCTCTCATGATGTCATCTTCTTCAGAAAACACTCCTGAAGTCACGATGTCTTTGGATAGTTGTGGGACCAAAGACTTAAGGAACCACTCGAGCAGGAATGTTGGTGGGACTGGTACCTTAATTAAACTCTTCCAGCATCTCCATTCTCGGATGTGATCAAAGATATGGTCTGCATTTGTCTATATGAAATTGGCCAACAATTTTGTGCCAGTGTCGTATCTCACGGGTAATTGGAAATGGTTTAGGAAGGCCATTGCCAATTCGCCAAAGGAAGAGTATCTTGAGCGGTCGAGCTCAATGTACCATTTCGCAGCACTCCTAATGAGAGTACGTTGAAACAATCGCATCTGTACGGAGTCATCTTTCAACGAGTTAGATGAGCACCAAAGGTGAAAGGTAGTCACACAATTGCCTGGATCTTCGTTAGGATTGGCTTCCAACTTTGGTATGTTCAAAGGCAATTTCGTCGGCATAGGAGGCCAACGCGGATCGTGACAGATAGGGTCATTCAATAACCTTGTCAAGTCTGGCAAATGCAAGGTTGCCAGGAAAGGTAGTTTGGGTTGTTGGTGATAACTTGGGAAAAAGGGGCCTGGAGTTTGACTGGCACCAGGTTGCCAGGAAAATTTCGGTTGTTGGCCATGGTTCTGGTAAAAACCATGGCCATGGACAGCGTATGGATTCTGTGTGTGAGGAGACATCATCGGATGATTCCCAAAATAGGACGTAGATGGATGGGTGTGCATTACATTCGAAGGACTTTGGGAAGGGTTTCCCCATGCCGATCTCATGGGGATAGGCATATTACCTTGTCCGGGGTTCCGTTGACTATGGAAAGAATTGCCCCAAATCGACATTCTTAACGAAGGAACGAATCCTTGCCAAGAATTCTAAGGCCCTGATGCGGAAGAAGTTCCTAGGTTTTCCCCCTGTGCAAGAATAGTACCCTGCATAGGAATAGGTTGTCCGAAATCGGGGTTGCCCCCAGTCGAGAAAGTAGCTGACGAGAAGGCATTGTTACCAAACACACCGAACAAATAAAATGGTGTCAAACCTACCCGCATATTATGTGAAGGCAGGCCTTGACTCCCTACTCCAAATAAACTTTGGTGTGCAGGTGGCCCGACGGATTATTGATCCGTGCCACCAAGCAAGGGGGATGAAAGAGGTATATGACCTCCCCCATAAGGGAAAGTGTTAAAAAGAGTTGAAGTGCCCCCCATGTGACCTTGCAGAGGAGCGTTGGAGCTACCTGCCCCCAGAACTAAAGTCTGTGAAGTGGAGTAGAAAAGTACAGGACTTGTACCTATGCTAGGCATCCCATATGAGAACGGAGGGCATGTCGCACTTGGTGAAAAAGGGGTTGTGGCCACCGCCATAGATAAGATCGGACCACTGTGCGAGGTAGAGGCGGTCGAGACCATGGTGGCTTAGACCGGTGATGGTGGGTTAGGAGGTGGAAACTCTCCTGTAGTGACAATCGTAGTGGGAATTGAAGAATTCCCAGAAGGAGTAACAACATTTGTTTCCATTGCTGCGTGCAACACTGTCTGGCACTCATAAGGATGAATTGGTACGATGATGGGTGCCGAAAGATCAGTGGTTGAGGTTTCAAATAGACTAAAAGCTTTTTCTCCAAGGTCTAAAACGGTCGATTCCTCTAGATGTTGGTCAGGGACAATTTCTTATGACCCAGTCGCTTCAAAAGACCCTTTTTGGTCTAGCTTTCACCTTAGTAGTGGCAGGGGTGGCTCCAATGTAACTGGTGATAGGCCAAGAAGCCTTCATTACCAGCAGAGCTCGTGATCCTCCACTGTGTGAGAATATCAAGGACACTCTGGGGCTGTCTACTCGTTCAAAAAACAACACACACTAAAAAGTCCCTACAAGATAAAACAAGCAAACACTAAACTAATTGGAAGAACAGTTACAACAACCAACATTAAGTTACAACAACCAACACTAGAGCAACTTACCGATCCAAGTGAAAATAAAAAATGAAAGCACCCTCCGGGTATACTCTGTAAATCATGGCTCGATTTCTGTCCTAGGTACCACGGTATACCCTCGCAGTCACCTGTGTATGTCCCTAAAAAGATAGGCAACTAGGTTTCCAGCGCGCGAACAGTCACCAGGCGGGTACAGTCGAAAGTCAGGTAGACCACAATGAGCAGGGTATGAATCCTGAAACCTGTCAAGGGTATCGAAATAAAGTGGTCCGGAAAACAACTGAGGACCTCGAACAGATTCGATATCCACGAAGCTCCATGGCAAATGCAATCGACGGAATCAGAAGACAAGCCCTCTATATGTTTTCTCCAATATGATTGGTCCAGCTTTGGAGGGGTTATCTCCGCTACCTTCCCGCATGCGACCTCGTTTTTATCCCCTGTGTTAGAGGGGGGTCCCAGATAACTTTCACGATACTGGACTTTGACACTCCCTAACTCAGACTCCAAAGTTTGATTTTAATGGCCTTGAAGAGTTTCCTCTCCAACCTAATTCAAGGCCCTAACCCTAAACTAGTTGGTTGACCCTACAAACATAAAAATTATAATGATTTGTAGATTTAACTTTAAATTTTATGGCTTGTCTTAAGTCAAAGGTTATGAAAGTGAAAGTAGTGATGTTTGAAAGACGAAAGAAAAATAAACAGAAAGATGGAAACAAAAACTTTTCTTTAAATAACTTTTCAAACTTAAAATTTTTTCTAAGATCTTTGAACATCAAACTCAAAGTAGGATTTCACTCGACTACGAGCTACTTATGATCTAAGTAAACTGTCAAGAACTTATGAAAGAAAAGACTTTTCCCTGGTTACTAATGCAAAACAACACTTTTTAACCAATCAAAGAAATAAAAGTTTTTTTTTATTTTATTTGAATGCTCACAAAGCAAAAAAGGAAAAATACTAACAAGTCAAAACCAAGAAAAATTTCTGGCCTCAATGCAGATCGCAAAGAGTCGCGTCAAAACTCACACACAAGAAAATTTAAAATTGGACTCTCACACTTGTCTAAAAACCCTATAAAAGAAAAAAATTGAGGAAAAACTTCTAAATGAAAAAGAAAGCTATTGTTGTGATCAAACCTAAGTTACTAACCTCTATGACAGAGACCCAAAAACCTGAGAGGTATATCTCTTGTCAAAGGAAAGGATGACTGCCTCACCTTCAACAAAAAAACTTCTCCTCAAGCACACCACTGACAGTTCAACAGCAAGCGTGTGCATGCGAGCTGCGTAAAGTCAGAGAGCGTGTACACACGTACTGGCCTTATACAGGCCGCGTGTATCCCTGAAACTCTGAGACAAAAACAAAAATCCAAGCAATCCAGCCTAGGCAGAGATTACTAGTACTAAAAACCATAATCTCTTGAAGACTCAGACACTTACTTTAATAGAAAAAGAAAACAATTCAAGGAAAACTTCACAGAACAAACCAATCTGAGGTGAAACCTAAGCTACAGACTGCAAGCAACAAAGACTAGAAAGAGTTCTAGAAAACCCCTGAGAAGGACTACTTCTGATAGGGAAGAGGATGACTGCCTCTTTAAAAGCAATTTTCTGAAATCATACATGCGATTGTCACCTCCTCAGCTAGCGTGTACACGCGGGCTGTGAGAATACAGGGTGTGGGTACACGTGTGTAGACCTTATACAGGCCGTGTGTACCTTTGTGGGTCTTGAAAAAATTACAGTCAAGCAAAGAAATAGAGATAACTGGTATGGAAGAACAGAATCTCTGTTAGCTCAGACTTTTGTAGAAACTTTAAAAACAGGAAAATGAAACCAGTTCTTAAAAATACACAAAAATATCCCTAGGAACCCTAGAGACTTTCCCAGTATGGTCGCCAATTCTTTTGTGAGTGGGAAATCCCTCTACAGACTAGCACTTAGGGTTAGATTATGCATGTAGAAAATACCTAAATATCTCTACTTTCTACCTTCGTCCCAGACCTAATCCCCATTATTCTTAAGCAAATACATAGTTAAGTGCACATACCTTATTACGGGCGTTTGATGTAGATCCTTCCTTACGCTTGATCATTTTTTGATTGCATCTCTCCTCCCAAGACTAACTTGCATTCACCCAAAACAAATAACAAACTCTGCATGCATTCGATATATAGATTAATGGGTTAGAGATTCAATAAACAAGTATACAACAAATCATAAAAACCTCATATGGTGGGACGGGAAAAGTATCTCTTTATTATTTACTTCAACAAATCAACTTACAATGATGAAGCCGGCCATTGCTTCACGAACCTGGTCCTGGGATCCTCTTCAAATCTCCTCCAACTTCTTTGCTCTATCTTTCTCTTTGCACAAGGAAGGCTAAACGGTTGGGACAAAGGGAATATGTAATTGGGTATAGTTTCTTTACTATGATTCTCTTCTTCCAAATGGGACCCCTAACCCTTCTTTTATAGGCTAGAAGAAGCTAGGTATTTGGACGAACCCTCGGCCATGCATGGACGGAAGGTTCAGTTAACTCACACAAAGTTGTGTGTTCCATCAGCAAATTTCCTTTTTTTGTGCTTTTGTAGGTACACATGGGATGTTTTGGGTCAGCGAGCGTGTACACGCGTGCAGTAATAGAGCAGGGCGTGTGGGCCTTTATAAAAAGTGTTTTTAAGAAGAGTTGTTCAGTAGTGTTTTGGCAAAGAAGGAATCTAAGATGGCCTGATGCCAAGTAAGCCTGTCTGGTGAAAATTAGGGTTATAACACATATGTATCTCCTCCATCCTATACACCTCTGGATCTAAAAGGTGGATGATATTGCATTATATAAATTCTTCACAGTAATATTTCCAGATCAGTCACCTCCAATCCAGTGAAGTGAGTCTTCCTGTACATTAAGATGTATCCCCGCTCCAAGAAGTGTTGAGTAGTAATACTACCATTCCAGAGCTATGTCACCCGATAGACCCAAGTCAGTGCTATTTTTCCATTTAGTGCAAAATACCCCGTGTCCAGTAGTATCAAAGGCTTGAAATAGAAAGAAAATTTGTTTTTCCCATCAATAATTCAGGAGTCCAGGAGTGAGAAAAGCAATGGATCAGAGTCCCAGAATAACATCCTTGTCGATGTGTATAGAATGGCCTGATCCTTGTTTCCAACAAATCCAGTGTTGTATAATATGTAGATTGTTCAGGAGAGATCTCCAGATCGGAGAAGCATTAGCAGGACAAGTAATTGTGTGTCTGAGCCAACTCGAGAGTGATAGAGGGGTAATACATTTCCCATAAATAACATGCTTCCAAATCCCATCCCGTGTCAGTACTCACCAATGAGATTTTGTCTCCAGAGCTTGTTTGAATAGGAAAATATTGTGGAGTCCCCAACCACCTACCGCTTTTCGTTTTGCAATGTGATCCCAACAACATAGATGAAGGTTTTGTTTAGAGCTACCACCCGTCCAAAGAAAGGAGAACATCAACTGTCAGATTTTTTTTAATATAGATCTCGGGATGGTATCCAGAGCCATCCAATAAACAACTTGACTTTCTAGGACAGATTAATAAGTATGAATCTCCCCCCCAAAGTGATCCATCTATTGCACAAGTGGGAAATTCTATTCTCAATTTTTTTAAGAATCCAGTGCCAATCAGTCACTTTATAACAGTCTGGCTTAAGAAAATAGCCCAGATATCTCAGTCCCTGTGAGATCTCAAGAGAGAAGAACGGGAGGATGTTCCTATATGACTCATTGTCTACCTTTGATAGTCCTGAGTGATGAAAGGTAGATTTTGTCGCATTTATCTAAATCCCCGATGCACGACAGAAGTAGTTAAGAATAGTATCTATTTTCAACCATTATTGAGCATCAGCTTTGGTCGCGATGAGTATATCATCCATGAAGAAAATATGCAATATCTTTACCAGTCGTGATACCTTAATACCAGTAAGTTTCCCCGCAAGCTGACTTGACTTGAGAAGAATGCTCAATCCTTCCAATACCAATATAAATAAGAGTGGGGAAAGTGCGAAGCCCTACCACATACCTCTCTCATTTGTAAAAAAAGGTGTGGCTTCCCCATTAACTAGAACAACAATAGTCGCATTGGACACGTAGCCCAGGATCCATCTAGTAAATGGTAATCCAAACCCAAATTGTAACAGTATCAAACTAAGAAATTCCCAATTGATGCAATCAAAATCTTTTTTGAGATCTAATTTTAAGATCAGATCCTTGAGATTTTTTTGTTTAATGTTGTGTAATACTTCCTGTGCCGATCCAATCACGTCCAAGATCTGGAAGCCTTTGATGAAGCCCAACTATTCACCTGATATAAGGCAAGGCAAGAAAGTATTAATCCTATCATCGAATAGTTTAGTGACTAGCTTGTAGCAGAGATTACACAGTGCAATAGGTCTGTAATCATTAAAGGAGGTAGGATGATTAGTTTTTGGAATCAAGTTCAGGAAAGTAGAGTTTATATCCTGATTTTATGTCCCTCTAGGTCTAGTATTTTCTACCAACTCCCAGATATCATCACTAACTAGATCAAAGAAGTGTAGATAAAATTCAACAGTCTAGCCATCGGGGCCTGGAATTTTATCCTATTTGAATGTATTGAGAGCCTTCCAAATCTCTTCTTTTGTACAAGTCACATATAGATGTTCTGCCTCTTGATCGCAGATGATATTAGGGAAGAGACCGACAATGGAAGCTTGGTCCATGTAGTTTGTAAGTCCCTGATCACAATAGGCATTTTTGAAATAATTGAAGGTTGCAATTTTGCGTTTGTCCTATCTAGTTATTGTATCTGTCATGTCCGATTGTAGCTCCCAAATATGCTTATGATTCCTCCTGTGACTAGAAAATTGATGGAAATACTTTGTATTTCGGTCTCCACAAGTGATCCAAAGAGCTCTTCTCTTCTGTCGCCAGTGTGCTTCCTCGATCAGTAGAATATTGTTTTTCTCTGTCTCAATATTCTTAGTATGTTGTGCCAATTTTGAGGTTCCAAATCCCATACCCGCAGAATAATCTCAAATCAAAGTTTGTATGTTGAGTTCCATCTGTGAGAGTCGTTGTGTAGTCTTAGTAATTTGAAGTCGGCCCTAACTTTTAACTTTTTGTTTTAAGTATTTTAATTTACATGCAAGATGTCTCTCAACGTCCACCTCATGATGATAGGACTGATCAGTACAGACCTTCGTGACCAAGCGCTCAAAGTCAGGGTTCCCCAACCAACATGGATTAAACTTGAATGGATAGGTTGAGCAGTGAGAGTAAGAATCCAGTTGTAGTAAGATGGGAGCATGATCCGATATGAAAGGGTATGCGACCCAGGTTCTATATCTATCTAAATGTTGAAGAAGATTATCAAATAAAAAGAAACGATTCAGTCGCTTCAAGATGCTCTCTAAACCAGTCCTGCCATTCCTCCAAGTGGGAACCACCACAGCCGGTAATAAATCCACCAAGTTGTTTATTTGGAAGATATCTTTGAACTGGAAAGCCACTGGATCAGGTAAAGTTGAGTCTCCCCAGATCTTACATGGTTATAGAGTGAAATTGAAATCCCCTGCCACAATAAGATTAGGTTTAGCCAGTAGACCTGTTGATGAGACTTTAGACCATAAAGTAAGCCTATCAGTACAAGGTCCATATACATTGAGGAGGTTGACCTATTGCTTTTTATCACAACAAGTACCTGTCAACAAAAAGCCGCCAAAGAAAAACAAATGCTCCAGTTCAAATAATACATGATCCCAAGCCACGAGTAACCCACCCTATTTTCCCATAGAGTTAACTGCACTAACAAACCATTGTGGCTTTAAGCCGCTGATGAAAGCTCGAGCACGTTGTTCGTCCACTAAAGTTTCTTGTAGAAAAATAATGCTAGGATGGGTGTTGTCAATCAATCGCCAAAGAGAGGCCTTTTAAAGGGCACCTCCAACCCCTCTAATATTGAGGGAAAGAAGAATCATGGATGAGACCTAGCTAGGGATTTAATGCCTCTAAGCGCCCCAAGGTCAGATGTATCAATGGATGTAATAGTCGATAGAGTAGCAAAAGTACAGGATTTTCTCCGAGCACTATGAGTTTTGAAAGGAGAAGTTTCAAGTTCTAAACCTAGAGACCAAGAGAAATCCTTCCCAGCAAGGTCGGAGGAGATTTCATAGTGTGAAGTGGATGGTAGGTCTCAACTATCTCGGATAATAGGTGACTTGCCGAGATAGGTTGTGTTAGCACTGAAATTCACACTTTGACTGCTAAAGTGTAAGCTCAACACCCATTAGAATGTAAAATATAACTTTGGTTTTGAATAGGTGGATCAACAAGATGGATAAAGAAACAGAGAGGGCAACAAACTGCGTATCAGTAGGCTACACCAATGGGAAATGAAGTCACAAACATCCCACTCATCGAAGGCACAAAAGTTTCTTAACAGAAAACAAGATTATATGTTGATAGGTGGAAGAAATGAAGAAGGAAAACACAAGATTGAATGTTCAGTAAATAGATATCCTCTCAATTTAATGAATCAAAAAATACTTGAATATAAACAATGACTGATGGGCAAAATACAACAGATCCTCTGTTGCTTAGGGATCCATAAATCATTGACATCCTTTGATCCTCAAATCTGCAATGTATTCAAATAAGAAGAAATATAAAAAGAAGAGTTACAATCTGAAATCATAGCTCTCATGAGTCTCCAATAGCAGTAATGCTTATAATCATAAAATGCCCATAGGCTTACAAATGAACACACATAGAAAAAATGCCTACTCCTACTCTCTCTAGCCTCTCTTGGCTCATGAATCCCCTTCTTCAAGAGATATTTCCTTCTTTAAATAGACAATAGCATCCAAATGAACTAAGGAGGTCGAATCCCATCTCCTCCATTGGATTCTAAGCCTTCGAGATAGGTGGCAACAATCAAAGAGACAAAAATCCAACAAACTGCTAATTTTCAGGAATTTGTTGGAAGTCATTAATAAAATGTCTCCACCTCCTTGCATGAGGCCTTTGCTGTAGCTAAATCTTAGGTGTACGTGTCCCTTGACATCTAACTGATCCTTGAGAATCCATTTGAATCCTCCTTGATAGGTGGCGACCTCCCAACAAGGAAAATATCAAAATCCATGACCGCTACAGGAAATTAGGTAGTGTCGTTGTGCAGAGTGGGTAGCGCCACTTCTATATCCAATATATTTCAAACCATAACACATTTTGAAAAAATGAGAGAGGTTTTTTTTATTTGGAATGTTATGAACAAAAACCTCCTCCAGTTTTCAAAAATACCTTTTCAATTGTTCATAATAAAAGTTTTAAGTTAATGACTCAAAACTGGTAAAATAACTCTGCACAATTCGTTTTCTGCCAGAATATTACGCAGTGCCTGTAGGTAGCGCCTGATTGTGTTTCACTTGTATGAAACTTCTATTCTCTGTGAGATATTACACATCACATTTCAATCTTGAATATGTACGGAGTAGTTTGTGTTCTTTCATGATGACAAAACCATTTTACTTAGGTGCCTTGACCATACCATAGGTAGTGCCTTTTACCACTAGGTGAAGCTAGCACTTAGCAAAAACTCAAAATCCATATAGCCACCTTAACCACTCTTGTGCTAACATAGGCTCCATGGGGGATATATTCCTCCCTGTGAGGCTCTAAGAACTCTTTTAGTTTCAGTGCCTTATCCTTTGGGCTTGTGGAGTCATGCTCTCAACCTTTAACCTCTGCAATCTGCTTTGATCTATGAAGTTCAGCTGAAACTAAATGAAAATGAAAACTGAAACTGAAAAAAATGATGAAAACGATGCTTGTTCAACAATCTTATTGCACACACCTACTCTAATTATTGGGAAAATGAAGCATTCAAGTTACATGAAACAACCAATGAAGCCATTTCATCATTTTTTCAACTGTTTGAAGCTTTGAAATGTTCTTCCTTAAGCACCGAGGATAATTCTTACTTGAAGGCACGTCAAAGAAACATTTGGAAATACACTTTCCATTGAATAAATCAATGAGCCTAGGCCCACTTTCTTCTTGCAGACAGGCTGCAAATGGATCCTGCAAAACATCATCCATACTTGCCCCTACAACATTGCTTTGTGTAAAAAGGAAAAGTATTGCATTAGGTCCTTCCTCCACTGTTCTTGGTTGTTGTATGGCTTGCTGATTTTCTGATTCATCCTCAATGCATATGGCCTTGGTCCACTCCTGATCATGAGGTGTATTAGGAAAAAGGCTTAGTGATGCTTGTCTTTCTTTAATTTCAACCTTTCTCATCTGATCACATGACAATTGATCTTGGCTGCTTGATGAAACTGAGCTTGTGTCTTCAAGAGGAATAGGGGGTTGATAGGGCAGTTCATCACAATTAGAATTGCTTGGGAAACTACATTCTTCTATCTTATCTTCTGATTGTGAGGGATATTCATCATAGCTTGGCATATGGTCCCAATTTCTTAGTTTTTCACCATCTAAAATCAGATTATCATCTTTTTCTTCTTTTTAAGCAACAAAAATATGTCATGAGGGTTGAAACAAGCTATTGTTTCTTTGATGGGAAGGGTATTTCTCTGATATAAGGTCTTCAAAAGACTGTTCATGGAAATCATTTTCATAATTATCATACAAAGTTGAATCAATGACCATTTGACTATTAATGGTTGAGGGGATTAGTACAATAGCTGGGGCAACTGGTTGTTCAGGGAAAACATCCTCATAGTCATCAAAACTTGGCAAATCATGGCACATTGGTTCATTAACAATAGGAGGGACTGATAAGCTATGAATTTGGTCATGACAAGCTGCAACACTATTCTCATGATGAAATAAATCTGAATCTAAGATGACCTCTTGACTTAAAGAATCGAGAAAAGGAGGAGATAAGGAAATGATGGATTGTCCATATTGATTTTTCTCTTGGGGACCTAGATTTCGACATGAATGATGGATTTGTTCTTCAAATTTAGGAAAAACATTATGAAACTCATCATCTAAGTCTGTATTTATGCAATCATCCCCTTCATCATCACTGCTAGAGGAATCACTTGTTGAATCTTGAATATATGATGCATACCTCTCACAAAAATTCTCAAAAACTCTTTCAGCTGGATAAATTATCTTGCAATGAGAATAAAAAACATCATGAAATTCCTTCAAAGAGGAAATACTAGAATCAGGGAGTGTTCTATACCATTTCCTCGCATCTCCTTCCAATGAATACATGAACATTTTCATTAATATATCTTCATAATGGATGTCAAGTTGCTGCATCAAAGCATGGAATTCATGAACATGCTCAAAAGGGTTGTCATCCTCACCTTCATAAAATCTGGGCAACAGATCTTTCCATTCATCAATTTGAGGCACAGGATGTGGATAACCATCTATGGCTGAGAAATTGAGTGGGGAAAACCTCCTAGCCAGGATAGCCTTCGTAGCCATTTGATTTTCCTCATCCCCAGTGGAGTCAGCAACAGATTCTGAACAACGGAGTCACCATGGTGAATGTGCAGTCTTGAAGGTGTCCAACTTCAGTCACCATCTAAAGTTGGAGTTGTACAGTGTTGTTCTTCCCAGGGAGCTTTTCAATTTGCTCAAATCCATCCTCGACAACAGTGCCAAAAATGTTAGCACTAAAATTCACACTTTGACTGCTAAAGTGTAAGCTCAGCACCCATCAGAATGTAAAATATAACTTTGGTTTTGAATAGGTGGATCAACAAGATGGATAAAGAAAGAGAGAGAGAAGCAAATTGCATATCAATAGACTACACCAATGGGGAATGGAGTCACAAACATCCCACTCATCGAAGGCACAAAAGTTGCTTAACATAAAACAAGATTATATGTTGATCGGTGGAAGAAATGAAGAAGGAAAACACAAGATTGAATGTTCAGTAAATAGAAATCCTCTCAATTCAATGAACCAACAAATACTTGAATATAAACAATGACTGATGGGAAAAATACAGTAGATCCTCTGCTGCTTAGGGATCCATAAATCATTGACATCCTTTGATCCTCAAATCTGCTATGTATTCAAATAAGAAGAAATATAAAAAGAAGAGTTACAATCTGAAATCACAACTCTCATGAGTCTCCAATAGAAGTAATGCTTACAATCATAAAATGCCCACGAGCTTACAAATGAACACACACAGAAAAACTGCCTACTCCTACTCTCTCTAGCCTCTCTTGGCTCATGAATCCCCTTCTTCAAGAGATATTTCCTTCTTTAAATATACAATAGCATCCAAATGAACTAAGGAGGTCGAATCCCATCTTCTCCATTGGATTCTAAGCCTTGGAGATAGGTGGAAACAATCAAAGAGACAAAAATCCAACAAACTGCTAATTTTCAGGGATTTGTTGGAAGTCATTAATAAAATGTCTCCACCTCATTGCATGAGGTTTTTTCTGTAGCTAAATATTAGGTGCGGGTATCCCTTGACATCTAAATGATCCTTGAGAAGCCATTCAAATCCTCCTTGACAGGTGGAAACCTCCCAACAAGGCAAATATCAAAATCCGTGACCGCTACAGGAAATTAGGTAGCGTTCTTGTGCAGAGTGGGTAGCGCCACTTCTATATCCAATATATTTCAAACCATAACACATTTTGAAAAACGGAGAGAGGCTTTTGTTATTTGGAATGTTATGAACAAAAACCTCTTCCAATTTTTAAAATACCTTCTCAATTGTTCACAATCAAATTTTTAAGTTAATGACTCAAAACTAGTAAAATAACTCTGCACAATTTGTTTTCTGCCAGAATATTACACAATGCCTGTAGGTAGCGCCCGACTATGTTGCAATTGTATGCAGCTTATGTTCTATGTGAGATATTACGTAGCGCCTAAATGCAGCGCCTTTCAATCTTGAATATGTACAAAGAAGTGTGTGTTCTTTCATGATGACAAAACCATTTTACTTAGGTGCCTTGACCATACCATAGGTAGTGCCTTTTACCACTAGGTGAAGCTAGTACTTAGCAAAAACTCAAAATCCATATAGCCAATTTAACCAATCTTGTGCTAACATAGGATCCATGGGGGATAGATTCCTCCCTATGAGGCTCTAATAACTCTTGTAGTTTCAGTGCCTTATCCTTTGTGCTTGTGGAGTCATGATCTCAACCTTTAACCTCTGCAATCTTCTTTGAATTGTGAAGTTCAGATGAACTAAATGGAAATGAAAACTGAAAATGACAAAAAAGATGAAAACGATGCTTGTTCAACAAGCTTATTGCACACACCTACTCTAATTATTGGGAAAATGAAGCATTCAAGTTACAAGAAACAACCAATGAAGCCATTTCATCATTTTTTCAACTGTTTGAAGCTTTGAAATGTGCTTCCTTAAGCACCCAGGATAATTCTTACTTGAAAGCACGTCAAAGAAACATTTGGAAATACACTTTCCATTGAATAAATCAATGATCCTAGGCCCACTTTCTGCTTGCAGACAGGCTGCAAATGGATCCTTAAAAACATCATCAATGCTTGCCCCTGCAACATTGCTTTGTGTAAAAAGGAAAAGTATTGCATTAAGTCCTTCCTCCATTGTTCTTGGTTGTTGTATGGCTTGTTGATTTTCTGATTCATCCTCAATGCATATGGCCTTGGTCCACTCCTGATCATGAGGTGTATTAGGAAAAATTCTTAGTGATGCTTGTCTTTCTTTAATTTCAACCTTTCTCATCTAATCACATGGCATTTGATCTTGGTTGCTTGATGAAACTGAGCTTGTGTCTTCAAGAGGAATAGGGGGTTAATAGGGCAGTTCATCACAATTAGAAGTGCTTGGGAAACTACATTCTTCTATATTATCTTATGATTGTGAGGGATATTCATCATAGCTTGGCTTATGGTCCCAATTTCTCAGTTTTTCACCCTCTAAAATTAGATTATCATCTTTTTCTTCTTTTTCAGCAACAAAAATATGACATGAGGGTTGAAACAAGCTATTGTTGCTTTAATGGGAAGGGTATTTCTCTGATATAAGATCTTCAAAAGACTATTCATGGAAATCATCTTCATAATTATCATATAAAGTTGAATCAATGACAATTTGACTATTAATGGTTGAG